>ML677027.1:1216182-1360494 GCA_007922155.1 Mesoclemmys tuberculata
ATCTTTTAGACCTCTTGAGGAAAGTCCTCGGAGAGGGTTGGCTGCACAGTGAGGAGACCAGCTTCAGTAAAAACAGAAATTCTGCAGTTTCCCAGCTTTGCTCGTGATTCTCAGCTCATGTATACTGAATTTTCACTAACCTGCCCAGAAGTTCATGAATGCATCTAGCCTCAGAAACAAGGCTCAGTTTGAGCAGGATTGTAGTTTTTTGCAATCTTTGAATGGCTGCAGTCTTGGCCCTTTTTTATTTCAGATATATCGTTTGAAAGTGTAATATCCCAAACCCAGAGCTAATTGACTATGAAAAAAACTATAGCTGTCACTTGCTAGACAACCTGAAATCAAACTTCTTATAAATACCAACAGTCATTAAAAAGTTGCCAAAAGCTTGGTTCTTCATGTTGGGGTTTCCTCGAGACCTATTCCACTCAGTCCCGCAAGAACTCAGTTTCACTCCAGTCTTATTATTCAGATTCCTTGTTTGGCGTACAGCAAAGTTATGCTGAGTTGATTGAAGTCAAGCATCGGGAGTGGATATAGGACACACTACATACCCAGTGTACACAACCACGAATCATATACACACACACACACACGTATTATATACGCACACACACTTGCCCCTGGCACTATTGGTTAATACATCAAAAACACACACCTAATGAATCGTCGACTAAGTTTTGTAACCAATCCCTGTACAGATGATGAACTAACCACAAGCGGCAAGGTATGCTAGTAAGCAAAGCTTCAGCTGTCAACTGATCACACATTACTCATCTGACTATTTCTTTACTAATTACCTGTTATATACAAGGCTAATTGTGAGTTTACACTTTGCCCATTGCTAACCTCTGTTTCTCTACTTCTGTTACTTTTCATTGTTCATGCAGGGCCTACACTTCATCTTAAAGAGAAATTGTATTTGTCATAAGGACGGAAGCAACTACAATGGTGATGTTCAATTCCTCCCAAACTGTGTGAAGTGAACTGGGAAATCCACATATTCACTTGCAGTAATGCTGTTTCCGTCCACTGAATTTTAACAATAAGGATTAATTTTCCATAAGAAAATCACAGACGCATAGAAGCAATAAATTGTTGTTAATAGATTTCAGCAGAACAACTTTGCTAACGTTTCGTTTCTGGGCTCAATTCTGCAAAGCATAGAATGTCCCCAGATGCCTCTGAATGCAATAGAGTCTGGAGGTATCAACCCATTGAAGTGAATCCTATGTTCCTGTGATGGCACTCCACTCACTTCACTTGTGCCTCCTGCTGGACATCTTGGGGATTAGCTCTGCAGTTTGGTATGCCCTCTCCCAATGGCGCTTCACCTGCCATCCCTTGTGCTCCTGGATCCATGTCACTCCAAGGGCCATGGTACTGTCTTCATCACACAGCATTCTGGGCACCTCCAGTCAACTGTCCAACCACCCAACCACTTCCCCATTGGCCCTAGCACCTTCTTCAAACTGTCCAGCCACTCTTATATTGGCCCCAGAACCTTCTTCACCCTTTCTTCAGGGCCTTAGCATGCCAGTCCTAGCAGCCAGCCTGGAGCTCCGTCTCTCTTCCCTGTTCCTGCCCAGCACTGCTCTGTCCAAGGTGCTAGCTTCCGTCTGCCGGCAAGACACCCAGTCCTCCCTTTTTGATCTCCTGAGAGAAACTGACCCTGCTCTGCCCTGCAGCTCTTTTTATATGGGCCTGCCAGGCCCTGACTGGCCGCTCCTCACAGCCCCTCTCTAATTCGTTGCTTCCTGCATAGCCTCTCTAGGGCTCTATGAACCCCTTACAAACCATGGTGGGGCCAACACCCCATCACAGACCCTTACTTGTTTAGTGCTTGTTTTAAAATAAATGAGCAAAAAAGACCCACCTAGTAGCATTTCTCCCCCTTAAAGCCATCTCTGTGTTATGCATTCTCAAATACTAGGAATCACATTCAGTGCACAGCTGTGTGTAGCTGAATGATTATGTTCAAAGCCATTTTGATCCATGTAATAGTCACAGAATTTAGATACCATGGGTATGGATTCTCCCCTCACTTTTGCTGACATTAATAGCCATTAATAGCCCTTTTTAAAGTCCACAGAGATAAGAGTATAAATGAGAAGAGATTCAGGCCTGATATGAGGCTACAGCTACACCAAATATTTTGAGTTTTTAATGAAAAATCAAAAGCTGAAATATTTTGACTCTAAATGCTGCCATGGTCCTTCATGGGAGCTGGAGCTCACATGCCTCATGCACCCCTTCTCCTCTATTGGCCAGGCACAGTGGTTGGACTATATCTCCCATGATGTATCTCCCATGATGTATCTCTTGTTGCTGGGACATGGTGCATCACAACAGTTGCATGGCAACAGTGCATTATGGGAGATGAAGTCCATCCAAGGCATTTTTATATGGACTACTGAATTATCCATGGAGGTGAATTCACAGTCAGTAAGTCACCTGCTGTTTTTCCATAGGGAGCATCAGATATGGTAATTTATTGTATTTATTATACAGTATGAGGGAGGATACTCTTGGCTACTTATATCATCTGCAGTTGTAGGGAAAAGTGTCCGGTCATTTACTCTGAGCAGCAGCATAACAACATTTTCCCTGATAATGCTCTTAGGGAACGAGTATTGTGCTCTTTTTGAAAGCATCCCATATATTAGCTTGGCAAGGAGACACACTTTCTCTTTTCTAGCCTGAATATGCCTGTGTTTAATACCAGTGCCATCTTTACTGTAAAGGGGTTGTTTAAAAAAGAGATAACTAGTTACTATTCTATCTGAAACCATTCAATGAGGGTAGAAGTGATAATCCCAAAACAAAAAACATTTTTTCTTGCATGTTGAATAGAGCTGTCAGGGAAACGATCCCTCTCTCCTATGAAAAATTCAGACAAACGAAGTATCTTCATTTTCATCAAAAAATGTTAAAGTATTTAAAAAACATTTTTGACTAAAATGGACATTTTCTGAAACAATAACAAAAACATTTCAAATGAAAAAGTAAATCTCAGAGCTGTTTGAAAATTATTGTAATGAACAAGCACCAAGGAAGCAGAAAATAGACAGATTCTAAATGCATTACAATACTAAATTAACTATAGTACAAATAATAAAATTGTTGTTTGCATGTATTCACCCACTCATGTTGCAGTCTGTGATGTGTTTAATAAGGTACAAAGGCAAAAATAAAAGAACATTTGTCCAAACCACATTTGATTGCCTGAAAAATCAAGGAACAGAGAAATAATAATGGAAGCAGAGAGTCTAACAGAAGAAACTTCAGTGGGAAGCACAAAACTGTAGTATTAACATCAAGCACACAAATGAGAACCCTGAAGGGGAAAAACTTAAAGGAGTTATGAGGATTTTTCAGAGAAGGACTGCTGAAAGTCATCCTCCTCTAAAAATAAAGGTGTGTCTGCAGAAAAATGATTTATAGAAGTAAAATCATATGAGGCTTCAGCATTTATTAAATTAATGGGCCCAGCTTTATAGCCACATGCATGTGAATGTTTGTGGCATTTTTATACTTATAAAGTATGGCTAGACATTGGAGGCTTATAAGGTTCTGGCTTTTGCTAAATTTCCATTTCTCAGCCTCAAAAAGATTTTTCTTCCTCTTAGTTTCAACCGTTGTCTTTCAAGGGAATTTCAACAAAAAGACATGGCTTTTTAAACTGTCTGGAACTCAATGCTCACCCTATGCAAATGTCAAGGATTTCTTGTTTGAAAGTCATTCTTCCTTGGTCCCAGGACTGTCAAGCAGAGAAACAGGGAACAGCTAAGAACTTGTATTTTGCCAGGCCCAAATACTACTAAAACCTCCAGATTCAGAAAAGTTTAAAGTCTAGAGCCTAAATATTTTCAGTTAGATCCGATATTTAAAGAAAATGAAGTCTCCCTTTCCTAACATTAAGTAACACAGTTTCCGATTCTGCTAGCAACAGCAAGCCTGAATCTAGACCCTAACACCACAACCCAGGATAGCTAAACTGTGTTCAGCTCAGCACCCATGTGTTTATGTGGGGAAAGAATGCCTCTGAATCACCCATCTGTTCACTCCACTGAGTCTCAACCCAGCTGGGGGTCAGATTGGTGATGCCCTATCTGGCTGGGGATTGATTGAGCATAAGTGCATTCCGGCTTCAACCCCTCACCATGTCCCATATCCACCCAGAAATGCCTTGCTACATCTGGGAGGAGTGAGGGAGACATTGGCTTTACATTATCTGGGGATTTCCCTGCTGTATGTCTTTTGGGCAGGGATTGAACCATGAGCCAAATCAAAGAGAAGAACTGAAGAGAGGAGGAGAATAATTTCACTGCATTTCAAAGGCAAGAAGGAAATGTGAGAAAGGAGAAATGACTAGGTGGGTTGCAAGTAGAATACAACAGAGAAAAGCTCTTCCATCTAACAGCAGACAGTAGTGCTGACAGAATTAATCAGGCAAGCCTAGCAACAGAAAGAGTGTAAGCATATTCCCATTCAGTGCCAACTGACATGGGAACAAAATCTCAACTATTGCATGATTGGCACAGCTTGTTGGGTGTCATCCTAAAAAAATAAACATCTGTCTCAGCCAGTGGCATCAGCTTTGAGAAAACAGATGTTTCTGTGTCTAGGTTTCACAAGACTCACACAGCAGCTAATATGTTATCAAAGCTTCAAGAATAAATCCGTGTGATTTACCCCCCCATACCCCCCATTTCTTCCCTCTAGCTTTGATTAGTATCACAAACATAGCCAAATGGATAAAGGAACATGGCAAATTGGTCAACTCCCAGCCTGCAGATCAATTATAGTCCATTAAATGAGGATGAGGATGAGTCATCTGACAGGAGTTTGCCAAGGGCCAGATTGTGGCCAACTGCTCTTCAAGGTGGGATGGAGGGAGATTTGGAGAGCTTTCCTTCTCTTATGCCCCTGTACAGCAACTGGGCAGAATCTTATTTCCAAAGATGTTAAGTTTCTCATTAGAAGGGTGTGGGAAATCAAAAGTTGAGTCCATTCTCAAAACTTAAGCCTGTTTATCTCTAGCAGACTGAATTAATGTAGTGCATTTTTCAACTCCTTTGGTAGAACACAAATTTGCAGACAATTCACAGGGTACTCAGAAACTAATCAAACAGTCACAGGCAGCTACTTTTTAGGCCTTCTCTGCCATTCCACTCCCCCAGGCTTCCTCCTTAGCATTAGATGTCTTCAGGGAGCCAAGGGCTCCATCCCACAGGTCTTAAAGCAGGATCTTTGTTCTTCTATCCTGTTGGTCATCAGGAACTACCAACAAAGGGTACTGGCACTCAAAAAGTCTTCTTGGGATGAGAAATTGCCACCCCCAATGTGGGAAAAATCCCACTTCCTCTGCAATTACTAATAAGAGAAAGTTTCACCTAATAAACCTCAATGCAGCATAATTAGGGTTCCTTGGGTATTCCCTACCAACCATTCAGTGGGCAGATTTATTGTTTCAATTCTCAGTTTCTATGGACACCTTGCCTGTAGCAAGGTAAGTTTTGCTTTAATTAACTGTTTTTTTAAAAAAAAAATGTCAGGCACTCTTGTCAAAATTCTGTATTCTCTACAAATTTTTCATTAGTGCATTACATGACTGACAGGAAGAGAATTTTCTTTGCTGAGGATTGTACTGGTATTCTGTGGTGGGTCTGATACAAATCTTTTACCAGAAGACAAGTACAAGAACCTATAGTCCTTTCTCAGGCAAGACTCCCATTGCATCCAGTGGGAGCTTTGGTTGAGTAAGGACTGCAGGGTTCAGTTAACAGTGCCTAGATAGGAGGAAAAAATAACTTTCTTATACAACCTCCTCGAAGAGCAGAGGTACAGCAAAATTATGTGTTTAAAGGCAGGTCTCGATCAGGCTTTTAGAAGGGGGATGCAATCCTCATAAGCTACATATATACTGTTTATTTAAAGGGAACTGGAAATCTCTGCTCCCCCCTCCCACCACTCGGCGATCAGTTGCTGCCCAGGTGTTTTATTAATTGCAGGCATACTCACTGATTTTTCCCTTGTTCCTGTTTAGAGCTCTGGGAACAGGCAGAGTCCCTTCCTTACACTCAAAAAGGCACACAGAGTTTGTGCCCAAACTCACTCCTATCCCCAGGCTTTAGTTGTGTTGTGCTTGAGCTACTAATACAGCTATCAGACAATTCTTCATCTTTTGGGATGCCTGCCCCTCAAAACTAACTCCTTCTCTCTTAAAAGCTACTCCCACCTGCTTCTTATCCAAGGTGGATTAAATGAGCTACACCTGCCAGCATGGATTAGGTTTCTCTCACCTGCCAGCAGGCAAAGTTGCAAATGAACTGTCTGCAATATTGCCAACCTCAAGAGTTCCAAAATAAAAAAAACAAAAACAAAGGGGGTAAGGGGTACCCAGGCTCCCACAAAGACCAGTTTAAACATGAAATTTTAAAATAATAAATTAGGAGCCTTTTTGGTTCACATCATCAAGTTCTCATCAACAACCATGAAGGCTAGAAACTTACTTTAATTAAAAAATGAGATAATCATAGTCACATGACTCCAGGAGCTGCAGCTTTAAGAAAAATACCAAATATCACAAAAGTTAGCAACACTGCCTCTGGGACTAGCCCCTGGGTACAATGTGTACTGCACTACTAACGTGGATTTACATTTAGATAGCACTTTTTATCTAGTCAAGGCTGTTTTCAAATATTGGTAAATATCGTTACTGCATTTTACAAATGGATAAACCAAGGCACTAAGAGGTGCTTGAGATGACATGGTAAATGAATGGCATAGTGTGAACACAGCTGTCTGTCTGTCTAAGGTACTGTTGTGGCCCACATTACCACTGTATTTTATATATATATATAAATATATATAGCCTCACATTTTAATGTATTTGCCCTCATATCATAGGGAAGTGCTATTATAGCCATCCCACAGATGAAGAACTGAGTCACAGGGAGGATGAGATCCCACAGTAAGTCTAGGTTGGAACAGAAATTTGAGCCCAGGTTTTCCAGGCTAGTACCCTAACCACTGGACCCTCCTTCCTTCTCCTGATTCCCAGTTCAGTGCCCCATTTAAGAGATCATGCAGCCTTCTAGGCAATTTCTGAGAGTCTCCATTCTTATATGGATCCTCATCTAGATGATGGAAGTGCTAGGCTGCTAAGTAGAACACTTTTTTTGTTTTTCTGAGAGGCACTCCATCACTTCTCAGTGTAAAGCCAAGTTAAAAGGCTCAGGGAAGATCATGACATCGTCAGCATGATCCTCTGGTGTCACAGAGCTGATAGTTCTTCACAGGAACCTGAATAGGAGGAAAAGGGGGTCATAGCTTCAGGAAAGGGCAGTTGGCAAGGATGCCCTACCTCTCTGCCAGACTTCAGCTGTGGTTTCAGCCTTTGGGTCTATTGAAAACTAGCATACATTAGAGCAACCCTCAAGCTGCTGGTCCATAACACAGCAGGAACAACCTGAGAAGAGCAGCACCATGATCAAGGGAGTGCAAATGTGAGTGTTTAATGCCATCTTTGTACATGATGTCCCAGCTGTGTCTAAGGACCTGGCCTCATTTTTATTAATTCTCAATAACACTATTACACTATGAAGGGCTAGATTGTGACTTAGCTTATGTGCCCATGGAAGGAAGTAAGATATCTTAAGGCTAGGCAGACCCTAGGTGCTTGAGCATGAGACTAAGCAAGTATTGTGTGGCACTGCCCACTCCCAACCCACAAGGAGTGGGTGAAATGGAGGGAAAAGAAATCTTAGCTTCACCCCTCTACTTGCTGGACAGCTGGTCTGAGCTAATATGGAGGGTATCAATTTGCTGGAAACATCGGCCAGTGATAAATTACTACCTTACTGGAGCAAGAAAGAAGCTGGGGAAGAACTCTGACTTGGTGGGATTTCTGAGCCACAGAAATCCCTTCCCCATCTCCTCGGTTGCTATTTCTGAAGAGGTGAGGCTGATGCACCACATCTTGCACAGGGCTCTGCCTACCACCACAATCTAACTCGAAATCTTTTAAGTCATCAGAGTTTAAAAACTACATAAAAATAAAAACTAACTTCCACTGAGGGCCTAATTCTACCATCCTTCGTTATGTGAGTAGTGTTCTATTCTACAATCAGTCCACTGATCCCAGCATGAGTGAGGTTGCCATATTTGGGCCCACAGTGTTGTCTTCCATATACAACAAAATACATTGATACCTAACAGTTCAGAGGGTAGTTACTGTTAAGAATTGTAAGAGCAAATACCCAAAGCAATCCCTGGCAATTCTGCTGCATTATATATTTTACGCAAATTCAAAACTGGATATAAATCCTGATAATACAAACACAGTATCTAGACAAAGTACAGTGCTCAGTGTTACCCTTTGAAGAAAAATTACACTACAGCTAAAAATACATATATTTTGCCCCAAGTCATGAACATAACTACCCGGAGAGCTAACGAATCTCAGGCTAAGCAGAAATCAATACACTTTCCTTCAAATTGTTAAAACGTTTGAGATAACCTACATTATTTCTTTTGGACGAATATTTTCCATTTTGACAAGTAAATGAAAGTCTAATTCTCCCTCTCCTTTTATTGCCAGAAACAAAAAAACAAGAAACAGGTTTGCTGCATATTAATATTTTAATGAAACACAGAGCAAGTACCTTACAAACTAATCCTGCTTTACAGTGACCAGAAAGTTGGAGAGTGCCTTCCATTTTGTGTTACTGGATAATTGATCAGTTCTGGTGTTCTGGCAAGTAATAAAGTAAAGAACAACTAATGGGAACATAAGCAAATTACTGAGTCTGATTACCTTTCTTTTTCCTTATTGCACTCCTTGCATGAGCTGATTTTAAATAAAATGATTCTGAGGGGAGCAAAATGATCTTTAGTACTTATGAAAGATATTGTAATAAAATAGGTTGATCTAGTTGTGCGTTTTGTTTCTTTCTTTTCTTTTTCTTTTTTTTAACATCAAGATAGGGTGCTTTTTCTTTTAAATGCTTTGACCTGAAGTACTAATGAACTGTACTAAATATTTCAACCCTGCAGTTCCTGCTCATGTAAAACTTCCATTGGCCTAAGTGGGAGATTTGGCTGAGGAAAGACTGCATGAGTACTAATTCCCAGATGTGAACCACTGGACAAAGCATATAGACAAATCTGTACCCTTATTATATAATGAGGGGTTTTCTACCTTAAGTTATATCCTAATTTTAAAATATTCAGGCACCTTACTTGTCTAGGTGTATTTTCACTTGTTGACATAGATGTTGCCAATGAGTAACACGCAATACCTCCATTGATCTTCAGAAGAACCCACAAGTGCAAAGCCCATGAGTCTATAAGACCATGACCCTGGGACATGTTGAGAGTATCCTGCAAGGTGTTCAATGCCTCCATCTCTCACAGCACTTAGTGCAAGTTGGAAATAAATGAGCAATTCCCGCTGTGGCACATGATTAGAGTGTTTGTACAATATGAAGAACAAGAAGATTTATTCAATGTCAAAGTCCTTCTGAGTAGGTATGAATTTATTATGTCTTCACGTAGTTAATTCTTCATGTTTGGAGTCAGAGTTTTTATTCTTCCATTTACAGCATGTCAAAGCAATGGGAGAGGCCACGAGTGGAGAAGCCAAGTTGTTAATGAACTCAAAAGATTAAAAATTAGTTCTACAACAAAAACCAGCAAAGTATTAAATTGATGCTTTGTCATTTACATAGTCAGGTACATATGTCAGTTCGCATGTGTGGTTTTAATGTCATCAAAATGTTATTTGGAAAAAGGAGACAAGAAAATACTAGAAATACATATTTTGCACATTGAAATAAGTTACTACAGGATCTAGATTTAAAAAACTAATTACTGGGACTGATTGAAATGTATTAAAGCTTATAAATAAGCAGGTATTTAAATGGTCTGGATTTTATTTAGCTGCTGAGGTACCGCTGAATTAATGTGCAATGCACTAGCCTTCATTAATATCCTTTTCTTTTAATGATTTCATTTAAGGGGTGGTGAGCAGATAGTGGGAAAGTTGTCTGTAAATATTTATTTTAATCCTATAACTGATTTCAATTTACCCATCTTTGCAATCCAATCAAAGACAAGAAACAATACAACAAAACTTATGTAACTAACCAAGGCAGCTCATATTCTGAAGTCTGAATTTTTTAAGTTAACTGTTCAAGCTAGTTAGGGGCTGACCTAGGTCCCATCACAATTAATGGGAGTCTTTCCACTGATTTCAATGGGGGTTAGATTGATCTCTCTCGTTTACTTTGGGCTTTGGCGGCTAAGGCCCCAAAGGGCCTGATCCTTCAATGTTTGAGCGCCCCATGTAACGTGTTCAGCATCCATAACTCCCATTCATTTAAACTGGAGTTGAAAGTGCTCCGAACTTAATTGGAAGCATTCAATACCTGGCAGAATTTGAGCACAGAAGCAGGAAAAAATTGTGACTATGTTAAAAAGAAGTTTGTGAACCATTTGTCTGTGAGAACAATAGTGAAATTTGACAAATTATTCATGATTATCTGCTCAATCAATAGCATTTGGAGAGAGACAGCTGCCTCTAGGATGATGTTATAATAGATGTTCTCAATTTGTCACACCCCACCTATGACTCAGAGGACTTTGAAATGTCTGTTGAGGATCCCACGTGGAGCACAAAATTTAACAAAGGAGGAATCTTGCAATAAATAATGTTCATTTATTTAGCACTAAGTTTTATGTGACTCTAGTTCTGTGATTCATGCTCTTCTGATCTCACAAAATCAGAGTAACATAGTAAAATATGAGCGGATATATATGTGACGGAGGGAAATTAGGGAAGCCATGAATTGAAAATAGGGTATGAGGTGAACTCACTTCAAGGACTGAACAGTAAACATAAGCAGCACTAACAGCCTGATTCTGCAAGATTGTGGGCATCAGGGTGAAGAGCATTTAGCACCTTGTAGGCGGTATTTGGGATTTTGTAGGATCAGGTCCTAAAACTAACTCTCTTTATGGAAACCATGTAATAGATTTTCTAAAGCTTCTAAACATGCTGAAATATTGGAACATAGGCAATATATCAGACCAAAAAGCAAATGCATGTTCTTTGTTTTACAGAAGGGAGGAAGAAAGGAAATGTTTAATAGGTAGATTAAACTATAATCCCACGTTCTGATTCACTGGGTGATTTGGGGGAAGGCACCTCTCTATGCCTCATTTCTCCCCATATCATAATACCTATTTCACTGGAGCACTGTGAAACTTAATCAATTAGGGCTACATTGTAATCTTGCAATCTGCCCCAAATAAAGGGCAGTTTCCAGTTGTGTTAGCCAAGGACAAAATTGTGACCCACAGTGCTGCTTCTTTGCTCTGGTGAGGAAATAAACTGTGCTAGCTCTTCTTCTGGTGCAATTTATTCCCCCATGTGCCATTCAACTGTGCACACCAGCACCCTGATAAAATGGAGCTAAAGCTCCCCACACTCTCGTACGTGACAGGGATTAAAGACCCAATGGCTGCTACCTGTAATACAGGCAGCAAGCACAGAGGTCATTTGACTGTACTACTTTCCTGCATGAGCATGTAATAAGGGATGTGATCTGGCTTGACAGTGCTTGAAGGGCTGGAGATTTTACTCAATTTACTCAGTTTTGGCATTAGCTGTTCACTTCCATGATGATGATTCTTTCCCTTCCTCCCATCTCCCCACACTAAATAAAAAACTTAATCTTTGCTTAACAGCCCTTCTTTAAAAAGATAGATCATAGATTTTACATGAACTATTTCTAAGCAGATCCTTAAGTGAAATAAGGCATGAAATGCAGAACTGAAGAATCAGTGCTCCAGAGGTTGGACAATCCATGAACAGATGGGATGCAGTTTCGCAGTCATTAAAAACTACTAGCTGAGAGACTTAGTAAAAGAGCCTAAAGCAGATCAGGACAGTCAGGAAGCCAATTACACATCCAGATACCATACCTTGTCAGGAAATTATATTCCACAGCTTGGCACCTGTGCCTGACAAGCAGTCGCTACATGGACATTGACCAAGAATGTCATGGTTGCTGCTAAAACATGTGGAGGTGGAAATGAAGTTGAATCATTGCTGCAAGAAATATGACTATGTTCTGACAATGTACTAATAGAATTGCATGAAGATGATGACACTGTATTTGCTTTTCAATTCAATCACCTTATGGAAAGAAAAGTTTGGTTTAGAAAATGTGCCTGAAGATGTGAATCATCTAAAAACTCTCAACTTGGCTTGTCCTACACCCTATTTTGATTATCATTTATTTTAAATCCATTGCCAACTGTTATTCAAAAGTTACAGGAAAAAAATCTGGATTTCCCAAATCAAATTTCCACATAAAGCCACATCCAAAGACAAGAGAGAGAAAGGACTTGAACAATACTTAACTAAGTTTACTTTAATATAGCAACTTCTGATGACTCACAACTAGAGCTGGCTGGACAAGAATGCTGTTTAGTGAAAAATTTAGAGATTGTGAAATTTGTTTTGTTCCCTTTTTGGAATAAAAATAGGACCTTTCAACATTTTTCATGAAAAAACCTGAAAGAGAGATGGCCCAGAATAGCCAATAGCCTCACCAACTCCACAAAACATTTCAGTTTCAACAAATCAGCATTTTCTGACCCCCCTCCACCCCCCAAAAAAGAAGTTGTTGAAAAATTCCTGAGCTGCACTACTCCCAGAAGAACTCTGAATGTAGAAAAGTACAACTATCACCCATTCAGTGGGAGTGGGATGTTTTCAGTCAGAAAACCCCTTTGAAAGTCCGCCCAAGCAACTTGGTCAAGGTCCCACAAAAAGTCTGTGGAAAAGCTTGGAATTGAGTTCAGACCTCCAGAGTCCCAGTGTAGTGCCTTAATCACAAGCTCGTTCTCTGCCACTGTTCTGTAGCTGTGAGGCTGTTTAGACCCTCCAAAGGACTTCCACAGCTGCCCCAGGGTACACTTAAAGGAGGATTCCCCACCGAGGAGGAGTTCTGTGGGAGCCTTTCATGGAGAGATTATCCCTGAAGCTGGAAGACATACAATACCCAGACCCCAGACACCACTCCCAGCCAATGTGTCATTGCCTATTCTGCATCCTTAATCTCCCTGCCCTCCTCCCACAGAGATCTCAAACCGCCTGTAAGGTCAGTGCCACAGAGGTGGCTGTCTTTCAGTGTGGAAGAAGAGAGATTCATGCTTGGAAAGAGTTTAGCCCTGGAGGGCACAGGGGGACCCATGTTCCACCCACGCCCTTCAACTCTGACTTTCTTTCGTACATCAAATCCTGTGGCATCCACTCTGTTCTCAGTCCAAAATCCTACTAAAGTTTGGAGGGAGGAAAACTTCCCACAGCTAATTTTTTTGCTAACTATCAAATTACTAGGCCCTAATGTGGTAAAATAATCTAATGTCAGAGAGAGACTATCTTGTTATGCATAATGAAACATCTGGTTGGATCCTGGTAATATAAAGGTGCCTGGTGCAATTGAGTTACAAGTCAGTCAAGCTTATTAAATGGAAAACATCTTTAATATTTCATTGTGGAAGAAGAGACATCTCTGACATCTCAGAAACCCATACTGTAATTAAATGCATTTGAACATAAAATGCCACAGTGACACAAACATTTTTCAGTTGATTTCCAGCAGAGACAAAAAAAGTAAACTGCTTTGCCTGGATGATGTGCCAAAGTAAGTGCTGTACAAGTATTCTCCTATAGTATGCTACAGTTTTGAGAAGCTGGCAAAACATCTGTAAATAGCTGTCAAAGCAGTACTGGATTCTCCAGAGTCTGTGGGTATGTCTACACAGTGACTAGATGTCAGTGGCTGACATGTGCTAGCCGGCTCGGGCTGCAGGGATGTTTCGGTGTAGTGTAGACATCTGGGTCTGTAGTGTAGACTTCTGGGTTTGAGCCTGAGCTTAGAAGCCTACACTGCAAAGAAACAACCTCGCAGCCCAAGCTCCATGAATCTGAGTCAACTGGCACAGGCCAGCTGTGAGGTTTTCATCGCTGTGTCGGCATACCCTTAGGGTCTGATTTTCAGTTACCACTGGCAGCATAAAGGGAAGTTAAAATGGGAAGTAATACCCCTCCACAGTCATGCTCTCTATACAAAAAGGGGTGGCCAGTGTAGAGTTGGTAAGGGCTGGACACTAGCATTATACCCAGACCCTGATGTAGAGGGGGCAGATCAGGGATGTGGTTAGAGTGCACTGCGCTATAGCTGTTCTCTGCTTCCCAAGGTCCATAGGGAAGTAAAAGATGCTCTAACTCATACCAGGCCCCTCCACAGCCCAAGAATAGGGGAAGTGTAAAGGGGGCTTAAAGCTATCCTTTGACCCCGCCTATCACTTCCATTCCTGCCTCTAGCACAGATATGGGGTAACTGAGACTCAAGCCTTTATTTCCTGTCTTGTTTCCTAGTATAAAGTATCAGAGACAAATTTTGGCTTCTTTCACAATCCTGTGCAGCCACATTGGACCCAATTCATCGTTGCCTTTTTTCCTTATGTGGTCATTTACACCAATACAAAGAGGGTGTAAAAAAAAAAAGCCACCAAATTAGAGTCTTGCACTTACAAGGTGCGGGGCAATGAGTCATTGACTTCCAGTAATGAGGCTGAATGAGGTTTGAGGGCAGAATTTGTAGCTTTAGGACTGGATCTTTACTGGGCCCCCATGATTCCAATTAAAATCAATGGCAGGAGTATGGTCACCACCACCTCAATGACTTTCATATGAGTCAGGCCTCGAATCTGCTTAGGTGCATTTGTAAATACAGCTAGGTGTTTATCGGCATAGGTGCCTCACTAACTTTGTAAATATGGCCTTTAGTGTATCAGGAATTAATAGGAGTTAAATAAAGTTTATTTCTGAGAGAGCAAGAAGTTTGTGCACTTAATTCTTTGTTGGGAAGGAAATTAGTAAACTCAGACTGAGCTTAACCTTTTAGGGAAAGCTCTTCAAAGACACAAAGGGCAGTACGGTGCACAACAACCACTGAAAGTCAATGGGCATTGAGTACTTAACTCCAATTACATCTTTTAAAGTCACTCCTATTAGTCTGTTTATTTCTAGTGTGCAAATTCTGCCCTTCTCTACAATGGAATAAATCTGGGGTAGCTCCATTGACTTTGATATATATTGCTAATCATTATTAACATTTCAAGCAAGAGAGAGGTTTTCACTCAGGCTGCCATGAAGTTCTTCCTACTATATTCATGTGGCTGGAAAATGGGTCACCCGCTGTGGGCAGAATTTTGTCCACAAGAAAGACAGAGTTATTTCTTTCTATATTGTACTGCATGGTTTTAAAATTGTGTAACATACTGCTTACGTGAGAGAAATCATGTCTCCTCTACAGTGGTTGGCTCACTTCAAGAATAAGAGCATGAGAAAAGGAAACAGTACTTTCTTCCAAGTACAGGGTTTATGAAGGGATCGTTTTCTCAGTCTACCTGGTACTTATATGGCTCCCATCACCATAGTATCTGAGCCCTCACAATCTTTAATGTATTTATCCCCACAACACCCCTGCGAGGTAGGGGAGTGATATTCTCCTTTTACAGATCAGGATCATGGCTAGAGAGAGACAGAATGAGTTGCCTAAGGAAGCTGTGGTAGAGCCAGGATCTCCCAAGTGCCAAGCTAATACTCTAACCCCTGAATGAACAAGTCTTCCTTTCAGTTTAATTTTGGACCTACTAATTTGTGCCAGATTGTGAGAGATCGTTTTCAGCGTGTGTAAGAGTAACACTTCCTGACCCACAAATGGCTATCAGAGCTATCAATGAATAGTACAACTTTATCCTTGAAGATTATCAGCCACAAGAGGGAATCATGTTCTCATATACACACAGCCCAATCTAGTAAATTTTGTATACATAGACCACAGAGATCATTTATAAGTACAAATAAGTAACTAAATAAATTTCAAGAGCATAATAACTACTGGTAAACATTACTAGGAAGCTCCAGAGTGAACTTTGATTGTGAGCTCTTTGGGGAAGAGACCATCTTTGTGTTCTGTGTTTATTCAGCACCTAGTACAATGGGGTCAAGGTCCATGGCAGGGGCTCATAAATGCTATGATGATAAATATAATAAGTAATACATTATTAGCACTGGGTACAAATCTAGCTGCTGTTCTGTATTATCATAATTTACATTAAAAGGGATATTTAAACAGCATAGATGAACATTATTAGGAGAATGTTAAAATGATCAGGTACCCCACCGGACATTAAGGCTATGTCTAGACTGATGGTGGTCAATACACTGCTGTCAGATCGATTTATCCAGTTCAACTGAGCAAAAGTGGAGACCAGATCAATCAACCTGGAAATCGATTATATCAGTCCACCTACACCAGGTGGAGTAGCGCTGCGTTGAGGGAAGCACATCAGTGAAGCGAACTGAAGACACCGCGGTAAGTAGGAGTTAGGAAGTCAATGGGATAGCTTGCGTATCTCCCGTCAACTGCCGCCGAATTTGACAGCAAGTGTAGTCATAGACTTACTTTTCAGAGCCTTACCCTATTAGACCAGAATCTTGTCTAACAGACTTACTTCTTATGTCGAGGGCCCGTTTTTTCATGTACCAAACTGCCTTTCTAAAGCTGTGATTGAGGAAAACTTTTAAACATGTTATTAACTTTAAG
The DNA here is from genome assembly GCA_007922155.1 of Mesoclemmys tuberculata. Taxonomy (NCBI): domain Eukaryota; kingdom Metazoa; phylum Chordata; order Testudines; family Chelidae; genus Mesoclemmys; species Mesoclemmys tuberculata. Next base: position 1,232,877 of record ML677027.1, read on the forward strand.
AATATGAACAGTCTCAGTGGCATCACTTGATTAAAGATAAGCATGTGCTGTAAGTGTGTTGAGGCCTAAATCCACTAGTTTTTTGGATATTGCAGGATTAACTGTAAACTTAAATTGCAGAGGATCCTGCAAACAATGATAAACATAGTCCCCATTTCATTCCTGTACTAAAGCTAACCCTCTCACAACAACCAAGGAAGATGGTGAAATGAGTCCCTTATCCAGTTAGCTTGGTTGTCAGCTCAGATTAGAATTTACATCCTGGCTGTGACAACTCCTATGGGACATTGTCTACTGCAGAATAACTGGAGAATGATCAATTTCCCAGCTGTAACAGCCCTTTGGTCTGCTGCTTGCCTAAGGTACTGGAGATAGTTTTGGCGCTGCTTAGTGCAGGGGTAGGCTGATACAGTGGGGCTGCAGGCTAGGGATGAATTCATGCCACAGAACCCATTTCTGCCCTCAGGTGTACAGGCGCAACTTCAATAAGAGCTGAAGCATTGTGCCTCAGACAGGGTCAGACCCACGGAGGCTGAACCAGAGATTTTTAGGAGAGCAAATTGCTGAGGAGAAGTGAACAGTACATAAACTGTTTTTTGTGTAACTGTTGTGGGGGGTCATCAAACATATATTGTACTGTAAACAGAAGCTTATACTAGAATTGTAGCCCACTTATTGTAATAGGTTGAGTTTACTTTAAATAGGTTGGTTGGAGATTGCACACTTATTGTTAAGTTTCCAGTCAAAAGTCTTGTTAATTTGCTAGTACGGCTCAACCATTTTCTAAAATTGCTCTCCTTTTACTCCTGTCTGTGTGTGATAAATTGCATTCCAAATGGTGCAACCATTATCAATGAGCAGATAAATTCTGTGGACAATAGATTTAAAGTGCTAATTTATGTATTTCTGCCAAGTACAAGCTGTTTCTTTACAACCATCTTGCAGCAGTTTTTAAAAATCAATACCTTAACCCTGTAAAATGTCAGTAACCAAAATGGAAGAACAGCAGCAGCTGCTGCTGTTGCTTTCCCAGCACTTCTGGTACAGTAAATTTTCCTTAAGTGTTTGATTGTACCACATGGGAAGATATTGCTGGAATCAGCAGGCATTTCCCCACACATGATTAGAACTGAATGGGGGAATGTTTGAATCTTAGCACATCATTCATTTTAATCGCTCCATTCTCATGGGCAGACTGTCAGAACCTTGTGTGGGAGTGGCATGCACAAATTCCATTAAGCAATAATGGGATTTGTGCATGAAACTGCTTCACACGGCCTTGAAATTGTCCCCCCTAAATGTTCATCAACTTCTCTGCTGCTTGGCAGCCTCTCTAGTTCATCTCCTCAGTCCTTGATTTTAGGATTTTAAAGCCACACCGGTTTTCTGGAAGCTCTCACCTCCAGAATGGCTCGATAGCATACACTTCATCTAGAGAGCCATCTCCTAAAACATTAGTAAAAGATAGTAGATGTAGAAATTGGGTTCTGAGTGCTATTTATATTGGATAGAGTACATCATTAAGCATACAGGAGAGCAAAAATCTGGGCTAGTAAAGGATTCTATTCCACTTTGCTCTCCATCTCCATATTATTCTGCTCTGCATCCTTACTCCGTCCATAAACAGTTTTCCCATTCATAATGACATATGACACAGTCAGCAGAGGTGGATTTTGCATACAAACCCACTATTCATTGTATGCCCAGTCAGATTCCACTGTTTGCTAATGTAGTCCTAAAGGAGACAGTTTCTCATCAGATATGCATATCCTTTTCGTATACTGTATTCATGTTGTATATTAATGTGATTTTTTACTAATTCATAAGCATGTGGTTTGAGAATTATGAAATGTAAAGTAGCCTTTAACTTTAAGCCACAAAACATAAACAAGTGCTTAGATACTCAAGTGTGTGAGCCATGGAAGCGTCTACATGGATAGAAACTCTGTGTGCTAAAGTATCTACAAAATGGATCCTTGAGGGATGAATAGCTTGAGAAAGCCCACTATCGTCTTTGAGATAAGAGACATATCTGGGAGACAAAAGACTTTTGTTCTATTCCTAGCTCTGCCACTGAATCTCTTTGTGACATTAGGCAAATCACACAGCCTCTTTGGGCCTCAGCTCTCCCATCTGTAAAGTGGGGATAGTACTATTTATCATGCTTTGTGAAATGATTTCATATTTGCCGATGAAAATCACTGAGGGCAGCAGGTATTTATTATTATTGTTGTTAAACAGTCCAGGATCTTGACCTTTGAGTTCTTAGGACCAATCCTGGAAGATATTTCATACTACTGTGTTTTTTTCAATGGCAGTTGGGAGTCTTGCTCTCCTTTGTGTTCTTGGATATCTCCCCTTTATGAGTGGCTAAAACAGGGTGCAGTTGTACTCCTCAGTAAACAAGGAGTTAACTCCAGTTCAGCTTCCCTTGCATAGGAACTCAGGCAAAGAGCTATGTGGGTGCTCTTATCAGAGAAGACCATTGAAAAGCTTGGGCTTCTATTCAAGAGAATGAGAATGGGTCGAGCCTCAAATTGGGAAAATTTTGTGATTACTTTCAGGCTGTCCTAACTTACTTTGCTCTCATAATGTAAATGTTTTGTTGTTTTTTAGTCTGCTGTCATTCCACCATAGAGTAAGATTTAATATTTGCAAGCAGTCATGGCAAATTAATATCAGCTATATTGTGTCTTCAGAGCATACTGTGAGTAGATCGCCTTGCTTTCAGTGGGGAAATACTACTTACAAATTAGCAGGATGTCCCTCATTCCAGGAAACAGAGATTTTAAAATAACCTCTTTAAAATAGATCCTCAAAGATTCAGGCATACCGCTGTGCAATATTTTTCCAGAGGTTGTAATATTTATCTTCTTCTCATTCATCTTGAAATGCCTGAAGTGCAAGGTTGTTTTTTGTGGGGCGTTTTTCTCATTTTGTTTGTTTGTTTGTGTTTTGTTTTGTTTTTTGCCTTAGGAACTATTTTTTTTAATGCACTGGCTTTGTGTTTATTCATGCTGGAAGGCAACATGTTCAATTCTTCTTCTTTTGCATGGCTTGGGTAGGTAGCAACGATTACAAATTTATATGTAGATTTCATAGCCAGCACCTTACTGCAGCAGTGAGCTAGTGAATATTTTTCAGGACCTGGTGAAAGAATGAAGGGGACACTCAGCAATGATGTGCCCCGTCCCAATGATGGAGCAATATTTCCTATTGAGTCAGTCAACAAACTGTCCATTCTCTATGAATTACAAAATTGTAACCTTCAGGACCAGAACTTTAGGTGGCGTTAATGAGAGTAGCTCCCCGGCTTCTCTGGAACTACATCAATTTACACCAGTTGTAAACCTGGCCCTGATCATTTACAAATTCAAGTCCAATAAATCCACATGTTCTAATTTATCTACCCATCCACAAGACATTAGGAGAATGCCAAAGATATGGGAGGATGGAAAAAGTAGTAGACAGAATGGATTAGTTCTTTGGAGAGTGAAGGAGACAAAGCAAGCACTGCATTTCTGAGTCCCAGAATCGTCATTGTTTGTCTGTGGTAAAACAAGCCGTCAATTGGATGCCTGACTGCGATGAAGGAGGAAAACCAGTTCTGTCATTTGTTTCCCTGTCCTCTCACCGATCAGTGGAAGATGGGTGAAGAACTACAGTTGTGTGTGTTTTCAGATGATGTACAGATTTAATAAAATAGAAGGCATCCAATTTTCCCTCTTTCTCTGTTCCTAGTCTGAAATATAAGAGAGAAACCATCACATACTCCTGCACAAGTTTAATTGCTTATAAGAGGTGCGTTTCTTTGCCACATTTCTCATGCTCAACCTGCTTTTAACTACGTTTTTCTTAGTAGAGCAATTTTCTTCAGTAACAGTTGAGAAAGTGTTTTCAATGACAGGCCATCCTATAGCGTGCACAGAAAAGCTTGGACGAGGTCCTGTCAACAGACTAATCTGCATTCCAGATGATTGCTCCTCCTTGTGCTTCCCACACGATAGCTGCATAATATGTTGAAAAACTGGAGTTTTAATTTCTTCCACGCTTAATTTCTTCCAGGGCTTGCTGGAGCTAAGCCCCAGCACCCTCTGGGGTTGCCAGTTCATAGCCCCAGCACCTTTGGGCTTGCTGCATCAGTTATGAAAGTAAAAATATACTTGAGCCCCAGCACCCCTTTCATTACAAATTAAGCACTGCTGCAGTGTGAGAACATTGTTGCAGGCAAAAAACTAGAGAAGGTGTTGTTTTGGAGGCAAAAAAAGCCACTCTTTCTAATCTGATGCTGCTATAGAACCTACTGGTGCACATCGCTGCTGGGGAGGGGAAGAGAGAGCAAGCTGACAGTGAAAACTTTGGGCTCAGTTAAATCATTTGGGAGGATCACATATTTTGCAGATGTATACTCTAAACTGGAAACTCAGCTCTTCTTGTTTAGGGGGCCACCTCCAACGCAGTAAATGGCTACAGCTGTGTTGAAGTTCATAGAAATTTACAACATCTGGGGATCATTGTATGTACCTCTATTAGCATAGTCTTAAATTTCTCTGCCTAGGGGCACAACACCCCACAGATCATGAAGTAGGTGGTCAAGTAGACTGCAGCCAAGATTTGTTCCTAAAAATTATTTCAGAAGGCAGTACCCAGGATCCAGTAAGAAAGGAGACAGTCACAAAATCATGGAAAAGTAGGGATTGTATCGATCTCAAGAAGTCATCTAGTCCATCCCCCTACACTGAGGCAGGATCAAGTATACTACATCATACCTGACATGTGTTTGTGTAACCTGTTCTTAAAAATCACCAGGGATGGGGATTCCACAGCCTCCCTTGGTAACCTTTTCCAGTGCTTAACTAGCTTTATCATTAGAACATTTTCCCATATCGAACATTAATATCCCTTGCTGCTAATTAAGCAGATTAATTCCTGTCCTATCTTCAATCAACAAGAACAACTGATCACCATCCTCTTTATAAAACCCTGTTACATATCTGAAGACTTGTGTTCCTGGCTCTTTCCCATCTCCTCTCTCAGCCTTCCTTTATCTAGACTAAAAATGCCCAAAACTTTCAACATTTCCTAATAGGTCATCCAATCCCTGTAACAATCAGTCAGCTAACCACAACCAGCTCTATGGAAGCATGGCTAAAGGAAGAAGTGGAGCTGGTTGAATTAAATTAAAGCCCAGGCAGTTGCTTCCACACTTGTGACCTCCCCATGTCTAAACATGGCACAGGCAGGTGGGAAGGAAAGAAGGAAGGAGCCAGTGTTTTCTTCTCCAGCAACCAGTACCCTGCCTTCCCAAGGAAGGCTCACTACCTGCATCACCCGTCAGGCATTCCCTTATTCCCACCTTATTCAGCATTCCTTCAAATCATTCCACCCTCTTCACACCCAGCCTCACCCCAGCCCAAACCAAGTCAGCACTTGCTTCACACCACTACCCAGTTTTGTAGGCTGGGCCCCAAAAGGGACAGTAGGATGTGTCCACAATGGATTGTGGATCTGAGGTCCCTGCAAGAAGCAGCAGCTGGTTTTGGAGGTCATGGGTAGAGAACTGATGTCGCCTCCTGCTGTGATCATTTACCTTTCCTGATGTATCTTAGAATCAGTAAGAGGTGCTGTGACACGACATTACATTCATTGCCTCACTGGGCCAGGCCCCCAGGTGGGCAGACAAGAATGGACAAGGACCAAGAAATCCCTTCATCCTCCTAAAGCCCCAGTGCAGGACCAAGTCCAATGGAACTGTAGTACCAGCTAGTGCTGCTGCCCACTCTTCCAAGGGAATGAGGCCATCCTACTTAGCATCATCCAGTAGAGAGGGCTGGGTGTTGAGGGGAACAGACTGTGTATCTTTTTGGAAAGTGGTTCAGCAGCAGTGCTTCTTTGAACTGTGGGACATGTAGCTCCAGTGTGAAACACCACCCTGTTCTCCCTCTGAGGGTAGTGGTGTAGGACTTCCACAACTGAGACCTGAAGATAATTAAACTGATGATAACAGTAATGACACTACATTGTTAATAGCACCTTCCATGCTAGGATCCCAAGCAAATCTTTATATCTCACCTTACTACCGGTGGGTGCAGGAAGGGAGATTATGCCCATTTTACAGTGAGGAGAAGAAAATTGCCACTAGGGTATCTTCTAAGAGGGCACATCAGTGACATACAATAATTTCTTTCCACATACAAACAGCATTTGCCATTATGAAGGTTACACTACACCTTATTATAAACACCGCTTTTTGGACCCCCATTTTTAAAGTATTATGAATACAATAGATGCCATAAGCAGGGTGATTAATATAGCATGTAGGTAAAATGCAATTGCACTAGATTTATTACAGACAAAGTAGTAACCATGAATGAGAATAACATGGATTAGTAATTATTTATTTAATGTATTCAAATGATCAACAAAAGATCCCAGTATCTCTAGAGATGATATATGAGAGTAACAGTGGATAATATAGTGTAATTACAGGGATTATCATACCTCTGGGACAAACATTGAAAACCAAGTGTTTTTTTAATCTCACTGGGACATAATGAAATTGATGATAACTATACTCTGTTCAACAGATTATTTGTACTAATTAAAAGATGAAGGTGGCAGTTCAGAATCCATTCCTGGCTATCATTTCAGATATGTTGCCTAGTTTTACACACATCAAACTCTTCTTCTAAAAGCCATAATCAAAATGCGCTCTCAGGCCAAGCAACCCAATTCATACTATAAATCTGCTTTTACACAACTGATTACTAGAGTTTTCTTTTATACCCTCTAAGCCTAGCTCACAGAATATGCATTTGGTACCTCTAACAAAGTGAAATTTTTTTGAAAATATAAGTATTTTTGCATGTATACTACATGTCTAATAAATTCACATTTTGCAGAGATACACTCCCTTCATAGGAATACAAAGGTCAAGGGCCAGATTTTCAAAGGTAGTTAGGTGCCTAACTTCCACTGAAATCCCACTAGGTTCCTATCTGCATCTTTAGGCACTTAACTACCTTTGAAAATCTGATACCGATAAGTACATGGATTAGGCGAGAGTTATTCAGATATAGCTAGAAATGAGTAAGGTTGTATGAAATGATTGCATAGTTTCATAATATATTGACTGCTGACTGATATTTGGCTGTGTTGTTTCCCATGCTAAAACTAAAATTGTTTTCTAAATAGCGTATTGTTAGAAAGCGTGACGGGTGTTAGCCATGCCTAGTGGTCAGAGCTGTGACAGTCAGGCCCAGTGGTTGAAGCCAGGGGTCAGGAACAGAATCCAGAGTCCAGAGCAGGTTTGCAGTGAGGTCGGAGTGAGAGCAAAGCTGGAGCAGGATTGGGAACAGGGTGGGAGCAAGAGCAAGTCTGGAGCAAGCAAAGACTTGGGGAGTCTGTTGCCACTGTTAGGCAGGAGAGAGTTCCAAGCCCTGGAATAACAGCGAGCAGACTGAGCTGCTGTTCCCCCTGTGAGGCTTATATACCTTTGCTGAGAGTCATCAAACCAATTCCTGGCTTTAGCCTAGCACAGGACTGAATCATGACCCTACAAGTATTTGGAAATGCTACATGACAAGTAACCAAGCGATGTGTCATCATATTTCACAAGGCCCTACCATAAAGCCATAGAAGGAAGCCGGGTCGATACCCTTTAGTATAGATGTGGATATATAATACTATACGAATATAGTATTTAAATATTTTCTACTGTACATGGTTCTCCCAATAACAACATGGAAATTACAACATTTTGGAGTTGTTCTTATTCAAACTCCCAGTAACACTAATGAGACTGATCCTGGAAGTGCTGTGAATGGGGAACTCCCAATGATTTCCCTGAACCAGTTGATAAAACCACTTCCCCCTCCTCCTTCAAATTCCTTCTGAAGACCCACTTCTATCCTGATGCTTACAGCAAATGGGCCGCTAACAACGGATAGGAGAAAGGCCAGAGAGTATTACTTACTTTTATGTGCACATACAAATATAAAAAATCTAACTGATTAGGTTTATTATACACATTGTAAGCCTAAGTCAACACATGTTCTCATTGCGCTCCCCCTTTACCTGTCTGTTGCTTGTCATTTTTCCTTTGTGTCTTGTCTTAAACTGTCCTGCAAACAACTTAGGACAGAGACCATGTATTTGTATAGCTCTTAGCACAATAGGGTCCTAATCTGTACTGTGGCCTTCTAGCAATGCAATAAAATATCTATAATTTATAATTATTAATAATGGAAGTTTTGAACACGGAGCACTTGCAGGCAAGGATTCTATATCCTTAAGTTCATGGATCACAAGAGAAACATAAATTAAACAGACTATTCAGGTAAAGTGGCATCTTGGGGGAGGGCAAAAGTATATTGAAGAAACAGATCCAAATTGCAACAGGAGACAGTAAGCTTCAAGTAAGCCACTTGCTGCAAACCCATAATGCCTGAAGGGAATGGTAAGATTAAAAACACTAACTTTTTAATACCATGTTCACAGGGCTCGAAGGTTGGGCTTCAGGCACGCCATTCCCTAATAGTACAAGTTTAGGATGCAGCCAGAAAATTCTGAGTTGGGGAAGCTCTCTGTACAATCTAATAAAATCTCTCCCTGCTAAAACAGATACATCACAGGAGTCCAGCAATGCTTTTGGGGAAAAAAGATTCAAAACCATTCTAAAATAAACAGGATTGCATGGGTCACAGGACTAAAAAGCCAGGACTGTACACTCAAACAATCTAAACTTAAAGAAAACCTTTTCTCATTTATCCTAAAAGGGACAATTCATTGTAAGAAGTCTTCTGTCCACTGAAATGCTGTTAAAATATTTGATAATAAACAACAAAGAACAATAGTTTGAGTTCTTGGTATCCCCATAGGAATGGAAGGGTCTGATACAGTTACCTACAGAAAAATGTTGTCTAAAATTTTGGTTGCTGATTTAAAGGGTGAATCCATCCTTGTTGACAGATGCAATATAATTCCCATGAGCGTGCTATATAAAACATATGTGAGACTGGTGGAACACTGATCCTGACTTTGTCAAAATTCAGAGACACGAACATCCTTGAAGCTGTCGGAGAGGTGGAGGGGGGAGGAAAGGGGAGGACTATTGCTTCCTGTGGGTGAGATTGTTTGCGAGTGGCAGGGCTCCAGAAGGACAGAGACAGATGACAGAATCTTTTTGGCCAAGTGTCAGCTACTTCATTACGCCTTTAACTTCAAATAAGCTAATTCCCAAAGGCATTTTTCCTGGCAGCTTTGAAAAAGAGAGAAAGGAGCCAGAACATATTGGTTTGTCCCAGCTTTAACCAGTACCTTTTCAGCCACATCATTCCATGGGCTAACTAAGTCTCTAACATTTGGCAGTATATCACTTTGAATGGTTTATTAGTAGATTTTAAAAGGAAAGGAAACCTACTTGTATTAGGTTAAAATAGGTGGACTAAATATGGCCAACTATGAAAATTATTAGACCTGAGTGCGTCACTAAGAGCAAATAATAAATATGATTAATTTCAGCCATTTTACCTATTAATCTATGTTGGATTTCATAAGATTGCCCTTCTGAGTGCCTCTTCCCATTTCTAAATTCTCTGTGAGTCATAAAATTCTTTTGTTAATTTTAAATGATTTGCCAAATAATTTGTGTGTGTGTTGCTGGTCCATAGAGATACTAGTTCATACTTTATGGCCAGTTAATGGGTGATATTCAATATACAAAATCTGAGTTGTGTTAATTGGTTTTCAATGGATTCATAACTCATACTGTAATGTTTCTGTTACCTGAATGAATCAGTGTAACCTTTAGAAACATGTTTCTGGTACTAACATTCATGTCTGAGTTCAAAATTCACTTTCCATAAATATTCTCTAATATTTGCTATGGCTACAAATATTCTTCCCAATACACACGATGGCTTAAACACTCACAGAAAGCAAATTCAAAAAGAGTATGAAGAGCAAGAAGAACTAATTCATTTTTTTATTAGAGCAAATATACACTGAAAGTGCTGAGATACTCACCCATTTCTAATAGTGATCATATAGCTTCTCCTGTGCCAGGGGATGTGCTGGCTTCATGATCTGGAAAAGGAAAATATCCCAAGGTGGATAAACATGCTGCGAGATGTGATTAAACCATTTTCTGTTCTTCTATTTCTAACAGTAGTTATCAGATAACATGATTTTTAAAGCTACTTGATCTTAAAAGCTCCTTATCAAGCTTTTATTGAGTGGGATAAATCATACAAAATTAAACTTTTTTTCATCTGTTTGGAATTCTTATTTGATTGACTGGAAAGAACTGATCTTGTTGGGCTAACTAATTACAGGCAGGTGTTAACAAAATATTCTTTCAAAGTCAAACGTAACACTTTGAAAGGAATTAAAGTACAACTTATCCTGAAATTTTTTATTTAATCACTTGTAATTACAAAGTTGTGTATCTCAGTCTGAAAGATAAGGCCATTAACGTAGGCGAGGCTGATAATATAACTAGTAAAAGAAGTTGTGTGCATTGGGTATCTCAGAATCCCATTTTCATAAATCACTCCAAGCAGCGGGAGCAGAATAATTATGGGATCGTATCACTGGCATGTCATCGTCTCAAGATCAATGGAACAAATGCATAGTCCTGCATCCCCAGAGGATTTGGATCCACATCTTCATCTCAGCTTTTTTGTCCACACTTCTTGTTAAACTGGATTGAGCTAGCCCAGTTAAAAGGGTTAATTTATCCTGGTTTTTCTAACTCTGAAACAGAAAGTACTGCTCATAAGCCATTGGCTATAGCAGCTGGCTAAGAACTAGCGATTCCAGTTATGAGACTCTCAAAATGATAACAAACTGGTGTAGGGTCTGGGACAAGAACCATAATAATAAAATCAGCACCTTTCCTAGGACCAGATTCTGAGTCTTACTCAAGCTGAGTGCCACGTTGCCCTGAGAATAGTCCCCTGAAGTCAAGGAAGAAACGTCTTACTCATGGAGTAACATACTAAATAGTCTGAGTGAAAGTGTCAGAATCTGGCCCCGAGTCACATGAGGCCTGATGCTGCTCCCGATGATTTAAATGGAAGAGATCTTAATGACTTAACCATTCAAAAGTGGGGAACCTCTTGTCAGCAGGGCCTAGTGGCCAGCCACACCCTGGGGAGGTCTGGTACTGCGGCTGGACGAGAGACATGCTGTCAGGCAGCACAAGGGCTCTGTAGCTCATGCCTTGCCTGGATGGCCCCCGCCTCTTGCAGATCCATCATGACTCATAAGGTTTTTGCTTGGTTATGTAGCCTATTGCACACAGAAAGAGGGCTATGTGCACTTGCAACCAAATGATAAGGGAGGAACTTTAGTGAAGTCATTCATATAGGGCATGCTCTCCCTGACTTTACACCAGAGGCAGAACTTGTGACCAGTTTTCACTGCAGCCTTTGTGCATTGTCAGTCAGAATTTAACACAGTGGTCACAAATGCATACGTTTAAATAGCTCAGAATGTTGAATTGAATGTTATACTTTAAATGTAACTACTGTGAATTATTTTAGAACCCAGGAAAGTGCTTGACTTATAGTTTAGTTTGGACAACAGGAGTTTATGCAAGCAATTAGGAACACATTAATGTGTTTGTTTTTTAAATAAAATTTCCTTCTTCCCTCTATCCCCCATTTCAGCTAATTTTTGCCTTAATTTAAATTAAGCATGGTGAAATGCCTCTTAGAATGTAATTTTTCCATGATACCATTTATATTCTCCATTGTACTCTTCATTCTTAGTGAGAAATGTTCCATTTATTTGACTACTTTGCCCTCTATTAACCCAATGTTGCCTAATTAGCTCCATTCTTATTAGTAGTTTTCTACACTGCATAGCACAATTGATTGATTCCAACTGAAATGCCGAAATGCCTTTTTTGTGCATTGTTAGGGCTAGCTCAGTTTTTCTTTTCAATCTTTTTGTTTCCTTTCTCCATACAGGTTTTTCCAAATGTAGACTCATCCCTTCTGATCCTTTCAAAGGTGCCAAGCAAGCAATTCACTCTTCTGACAGGTAAGATGACCAGAGCACTAGGGAAGCAGGATTTTCTGATGTGTGTGTGTGGTCATTCAGCTGTGGAAAAAGTCCAGAAGTAGCATCTTCTGACAGCCACAGAGAAGCAGCAGCCCTGACTGCCTCTTTAAGTGTCAGTACAGTGAATCACATCATCAGTCACATGACCAGATTCTGAACATGCATCAGGGAGAAAATATGAAATTCTCAGCTAAAAATACCCAGGCACAGGGGGAGGGTGTGCGTGGATGTATGTAGGAGGGATTTAGGACTCAGGGCAGAAGCAGCTCTGAAAAAGATGGAAGAGAAAGGAAAGAGGAGGAAAACAAGTGAGGAAGAACTAAGGAAGAGGAAATTGAAGGCCATTTTATAACAAAACACTTTGGCCTTGGTCCTGCAATGAGCTCTACATAGGTGGATCTCTGCCCCACACTGTACCATGCATGGGGTTTGTTACTTAATTCAACATAATAAAATAAATACACATCTTCAAAAATCCAAACTATGCAAAAAACTAAAAGAAAATAGTCATGAAGGTCAAAAACTGCACAGATATTTGAGATTATTGATGAACGATTCAAATGGAAACAACTGTCAGGGTGTTTGACAGAAACGGAACAACACACTACAACCTCGGAGGAAAGAAAGGAGAAAATTCATGCAGAGGTCACCTTCTCCTCCTCCTAAGATAAAAATGCCTGCATGACACTTGGATGGAAAAAAAGATTAAATAGGCTGTCTACTAAGGGTGTGATTCCTCTTCCCATGTCCACATTTTCACATTAGTTCTCATCAAGCTCACACTAGTATAAACAACAAGAGCTACGCATAAGTAGATGACAGAACAAGTCTCAAGTTGCAGTGGGGAAGGTCTAGGTTGGACATTAGGAAAACGTTTGTCACTAGGAGGGTGGTGAAGCACTGAAATGGGTTGCCTAGAGAGGTGGTAAAATCTCCATCTTTAGAGGTTTTTAAGCTGAGACTTGACAAAGCCCTGGCTGGGATGATTTAGCTGAGGTTATTCGTGCTTTGAGGGGGTTGGACTAGATGACCTGCTGAGGTCCATTTCAACTCTAACCTCCTATAATTCTATGATTCTATAAGCAGACTAAGCAACTGCTTAGGGCTCTGACCAGCTCAAGAGGGCCTCCTATGCACTTTTTTAGTATGTGTTGTGAAGGGTGGAGATGCATTCAAAAATATTCCTGTTTAGGGCCCCAGTGGGCTAGCACCGCCTGTGGCTGCGCCTCTGCTGCCACTACCAGTGCTACTGTGGTGACATAGTGTTAACCTTGCTCTACTCCCAAACTAGGTTTATCCCAGCTTTAGGGCCAATAAATTGTGGTGCATCAGTGTAATTCTTGCATTCCTTGGTCACTTTACAAGAGATTTTAAACTAAAAATCTAATCTATTCTCTATGACTAATCTCTCTCTTCATATGTGGAGTACTTTGTCAATGTACATAAACCTCTAAGAGTGGGAAAAATTCCAAGGGGCAGGTGAATCATTCAGGAAAAATAATCTGAGCCCACTCTACCCACTAAGGGCAACAGTCTCGTGTTATCTTCACAGCAGTTCTTAGCTCCAATTTCCTATTTTCCCTATACACAGAAATCTCTCATTACTGTCAACTGAAGAACTGTGGGTATAGAAAGAGTAGAAAATTAGAGTCAAGGTTCACCATGAAGATCAGAGAAGAGAATTGTGCTCTAAAAGTAATTTAACCTAAACTAAATATGTCTCAGTTGGATGTCTAAATGAAGACTCTCAACAGGAGCACATTAAATGTTACTGGGCTATTAATAACACATAACTTCAAGTCCATGGGAAAAGGTATGCAAGGAACCACATACTTACAACTATGTAAAGGAAATCTACTGTTTAATTTACTGAGATTATTTTAAAAGAAAACTCTTATTTATGTAAAATTATCATTGTTTAGATAAAGTTTCTTCACCTGGTAAACAGCGAGTGAATGTAAACACTGGATTTTGAAAAGAGCAGAGAAAGAGATAACCGTGACATTGAAAGTACACAATGATTTATTATTATATCTGTGTCTGTGACAGAACCTCTTTTAGATTTAATTAATTCCACTTAGCATTTAAGTGTCCTATATATCTGTGAACATGAGTTTAATTCCTAGTTGGTGTTTATTAGCAAGATAATTGTGCTTATTACTTAGGCATAGTGCCTATCTGGCACTCAGCCCAGATGAGACTTTCATCTATATTGTATCTGCAGAAAAAAGTTGGATTTATTTCTACAAAAGCAGATGTTTTATCAGTTAGGAGGAACTTGGCAAAATTCTGCAGCCACAAAATAAGTCTGCACCCAAAGATGGAATGACCATGAATGGAAACATGAGAACTGGCAGAGCTATAATTTAACAGAGTGAATTTTATCCTCTATTATTTATAAAATGAAGGGCATGAATTGCATCTAACTTACAGCACTGTAAATCAGCAGTAGCTCTGTTGAAGTCAATGGAGTTGTGCTGGTATAAAATCAGTGAAAAAAAGGATCAGCCATGAGAAAAGTTCTTGGCTGTGATTTTTCATTTTCCATATTTTGGGGGGGTTGGGAGAGGAGAGGGTATCTGGTTGATGTTAAGGAGTGGAAGTTCTCTCTTAGTGTACGTCCACACTGCATTTAAAAACCCCACGGCTGGCCTGAACTAGCTGCCTCAGACTCACAGGGGCTGTTTAATTGCAGTGGGGATGTTCAGGGTTGGGCTGAAGCCTGAGCTCTGGGACCCTTCAGGCTTGTAGTGTCTTAAAGCCCAGGATCCAGCTTGAGCCCAAATGTCTACCTGAAATTAAACAACCCCTTAGCTGGCCCATGCGAGCTCAAGTCAGCTAGCCATGAGCCAACCGTAGATTTTTAATTGCAATGTAGATATTCATATTCCCCTTAGAGCCAAAGGGAGTCTTTCCATTAACTTCAGTGAGTTTTGGATAAGGCATTTTTAAAACCATAACACAGATGCAGTCCCTGCCCCTTCCTTCCACTAATATGCCTAGGGCTTGATCTGGAAGGACCCCTTCAAAGGATGAATCAGGGAAGTTCAGCCATCATGTCCACTTAGAGATCAATCCTGCCCCAGACCTTTGGGAGTTTAGCATGTATTTAAAGTTAGACACATACTTCAGTGATTTGCTGAATAGAAATGGACTGCAAAATTGGTTCCATGGATGCTGTTTCTTTTTCACAAAAGAGCTACTTTTATCTTAAACAGAGGGTAAGAGTATAGGATAGGAGGCAGGGAAACATCTCGTTTTCTTTGGGAGATAATCTTCAATTGAACCCACCACTGTAAAAATCAATGGGCTGTGACTGACAGTTTTTCTTCCAGATATGTGGCTGACCCTTCCCACCAAAATAACAGAACTCAATGATAAAGGTAAATCTATTTCTCTTTTTCCTTATCTCCCTGCCCTCTTAGTTACCTCAAAAGCACTAAACATAAACTTCTCCCAGCATGTTGGCAAGACATCTTCCCACAGCTTATACAGCACTTCCACAGGATAGAAATATACTTTCTTTCTTTCAGTGCTGGTTTCAGCACAGTCCTTGTTTCTACCTCCCTTCTTCATGCCTCTGTTTCTTTACATAGCAGATGCACAACTCAACACCTTATCTTTTTTTCTTTCTTTTTTTTTTTTTTTTAAAGTTCAATACAATCTTTTTCATGAGATTAGAAAGGCCAGTCAGTTCCTTTCTCTACTCATTTTATCTGGAGTAAAACATCTGCCCATTTTTATGTGTATTTTCAACACTGCATCTGAATTTCTAATGTAATTTTTTATGTTATTAAAATTGGCTAAGTCTATGTGTACAACCACCTTCTACTAGACAGCATCAAAAATGCTCAACAATGTGACATATGTCCTATGCTGTTAAGAACAAATGAAGATTTTCTTTCTCGTTTAGCTCTAGCTCAAGTGACATGGGCATACACTTTTCAACCTGAATGATTTGGAAAAGGTGGGTAAACAGAGAGATGGCAAAATTACTTAATATAGTTCATTCCAAGCTGACGGTGAAGAGTTACAGAAGGATCTCACAGAACTGGGTGACTTGGCAACAAAATGGCAGATGAAATTCAATGCTGATAAATGCAAAGTAACGCATACTGAAAAACAATCCTAGCTATACATGCAAAATGATGGAGTCTATATAAGCTGTTAGCACTCAAGAAACAGATCTTGGAGTCACCGTGGATAGTTCTCTGAAAACAACTGCTCGTGCAACAGCAGTAAAAAAAAAAAAAGCTAACCATGTTAGGAACTATTAGGAAAAGGATAGATAAGATAGAAAATATCATCTCTCTCTCTCACGCACATGCACATGCACCCCCACCCCCGAATACTCTGCAGATCTGGTTGTCCCATCTAAATAAAAAGCTATATTAGATTTGGAAACAGTGGAGAGACATGCATCAAAAATTATTACAAGTATGGAGCTACTTTCATACAAGGAGAGATTAAAAAGTCTAGGACTGGTCATCTTAGAAAAGAGATGACTAAGGGACTATAGGATAGAGGTCTATAAAACCAGTTTCTCCACACCATTCATGAATAAATAAATGTTATGTACCCCTCCACATAACACAAAACCGAGGGGTCATCAAATTAAATTAAGAGGCAGCAAGTTTAAACCAACACAAGGAAGTACTTTTTCACACAGCAGTCAACCTCTGAAACTTACTGCCAGTGGATGCTGCAAAAGCCAAAAGTATAACTGATTAAAAAAATAATTACATAAGTTCATGGAGGAGAGGTCCATCAATGGCTACTAGCCAAGATGGTCATGGAAACAACTCCATGATCTTGATGTACCTACACCTCATATTGACAGAAGCTGGGACTCGATGACAAGGGATGGATCACTATATAATTTGCCCTGTTTATTCCCTGTTTATTCCCTCTGAAGCACCTGGTACTGGGCACTGTCAGAAGACAGGATGCTGGGCTAGATGGACCACTATTCTGACCCAATATAGCCGTTATTTATATTAAAAAGGGGGTAATATGAATAATATCCCCTCTATCACTGTAAAGTGTCTTATGGCCAGGCAGCAGTACTTGCAATAATAAAATCCTAGGTTGTACAGTATTATGTTTCATGCTTTCATTTAACATTTTCCCCATTCCTGTTCAATGCCTTGTACCACATCCAGAAAAATAATCCATTTGTTTTCCATTTCCTTGTTTTGTGGGACCTCCCCTTCCCACAAGGAATTGATATAAAATGTGGTTCTACTCTGAAAAGAAACTATAAAAATGACATTATGGTGTTCCATATATATTGGAATTAGGATTTCCATATCAAATATACTCAGTTTACAGATAAAAAGTACTGCTGGTTAAAAACCTGGAAACAGGTAAGTTTTTGTGAAATTCCCTCGGTTCCCATTTTTTGTGAAATTTTCCTCTATTTGCCCCACCCTATTGAAGTAGTCTGAGAAAAAAATTTCAAAAAAGTAAATTAAATAAATAGACAGCTTCAGTAAAAAAGTATTGTAACTAACTCCCAGTGCTTCAAACTCAAACTGGGATCTGAAAGTCAAGTGGATTCTCTGCCAATGGTAATAGGAACAATACATGCCTTCTATTAAATTAAGACTTTCTCTTAATGTAAACACAATAATGGATGTTTCAATTAAGATGATTCTTCTGTATAACTGCTTACTATATTTCTTTTTAAAATGATTACAAGAAAACTAGGTGTCTTGAACACCTCCAATCATAGCAGTGAAACAAGAATGTGATGGATGCAAGATTATAATAATACTAAGGCTTGGGTTAAATCACAGCAATGGACAGCGACCACACATACATATCATCATGTCTGTGGAAATAATTCAAGAAGGCAATCTTTGAAGAGCAGTCAATTGCAGATGAACCGACAACTCCTAGAAACACGGGAGTTGGCCATTATATTCCCAAGAGGTTATTGGTGTATCTCTGCTCTCTCTGACATGAATGATCACAGTCCAATGCCTTGTGCTTTTGAAAATCTCACCCTATACAAAGATGAAGTTTCCTTCAGGGCAGGTATCATGGGCTTGAGCCTTCAAAAATGTTGACCACTCCTGTCAATTGCTGAACACCTTGACTCTTACTGATATTGCTGGGACTACAGTGCACTCAGCACCTGGACAGATCCAGCCCTTAAAGCAGAGAGGTCTACCCCTTTACAAAGAAGGATATTTAGTGACTCAGTTCAAAATTAAGGTTCTGTGTTTCTACTCTATGGTGATTCATCTTCCCCAACATCTAATCATGATAACATTTAAAATCTTTTAGGGATTGTGTTTAATATTATAACGGATAGGTTTCATTGCAAAAATCACCTTAACATGCCAGATTGTGAAATGACACTTTTCCACTGTGCTGGTACATTCTTTTAATTGTTCATGACTCAAAAATAAATGTATACAGTAACATTAGTTTCCCATGCTAGGATGTCTCAAAATACATTATGTGCAATAGAACACAGCTTTGCAGCAGAAATAAAGTTAAGTGGTATACATTACTGTAACAACCTTATCTGTATTATAAACAGTTTGTACCTTTATGATATTTTCATAAATGTGATCCACTGCCATAACAAATTTGCAAAACAACTGCTGAGACTTATTTTTCCCTCCCATAATCCTTCCAGGTACCGTTCTGTTAATATGTCATATGAAATTTCTATTTTTAACATCAGTGACTCTTTGGTTAACCCCAAGAATAATTACTAGGGTTCCAGGTGGGTTTGCACAGCCTGTGCTGAAGTTTATGCTGCCGCTGCTTCACTGCTCTGGGACCTGAGCTATCTAAATTAAAAATGGCTCAGGTATGTTGGCTTGAGCTGCAATCATACCATTTGATTGAAGTACAGACATATCCTTTGATTTCACATTGTGATTTTTGTTTTGTTTTGTTCTGTGATGTTATACGCACAGTTTCACGCAATGGACACCATTAAAAAGTAAGTGGTATTTTCAAAGGCGTATTCACATTCTCTAATTGTGCTGAGTGTCCAGCTTCCAATAAACGTCAATGGAAATTGAATGACTAACTCCCTAAGATCCTTTAAAAAGGACCAGCTTCAGTATTTTCTAAGAGTTGCACTAAAATGGCATTAAAGTCAAAAGCCTGAAATTTACTTCAATGGGAGACGAAGCTGCTCAGCGCCCCTAAGTATTTTTTGGACTCAAGCCTTTGTCTCGCT
Source organism: Mesoclemmys tuberculata (assembly GCA_007922155.1). Lineage (NCBI taxonomy): Eukaryota > Metazoa > Chordata > Testudines > Chelidae > Mesoclemmys > Mesoclemmys tuberculata. The sequence goes on from ML677027.1 coordinate 1,252,150, forward strand.
AGTCAGAAGGGGGAAATGCTAACATGTTTCACAAAAAGACACCCCTCTTAAGTTTTGTGCAATTGCAAGAAGAGGAGGAATTGCAATCTTCTGGCTTTCATTAGTTCCTACATTAATGAGTTTTAGTTATGACTGTCACAATCGAGATGAGGATGGTCAGACCTAGTGGTTGGAGCAGGAGTTGGGAGTCAGGGACAGGGAGGTCAGACTCTGAGATAGGCCAGAGGGCAAATCAAGAATCCAGTGTCAGGAGGAAGGCAGGGTCAGATTACCAGGAATCAGAGTCAGGCACCTGATTACAGACAGGAATTGAGAAGTGAAATCAAGGACAAATCGGGGTTGAAAGCCAGAGTATAGGATCGATAGCAAGCAGGGTCTGGAGCCGAAACAGCCAGGGAGTCTGTGTTGTTGCTCAGACAGCTCCCCTTCATGGCTTCTTGGTTTAAGAACTGGTATTGGCCAATCAGAGGGTGATAAGGGACCGCCACTCAGGTCCTGCTGGGTGGCGCTTCCTGCTGAGCCCAGACTCAGAGGGTACTCCTGTGGGCGCCCAACCTAAACGTCCCTCCGCAGCCCAGAACCCCCATGGTCCCAGCCCCGCAGGTTCTTACAATAACATACACATGGGGCATGGATACGAGTTAGTAAAACACACAGAGCCAGGACCTTATTTAACATGTCCCCCTTTGTTTTCTTTGCTTCAAAGATTTGTAGGCCACTGGCACCATACGCTATCTCAGACAAATTCATTCACTTTCTACTCCATTGTTTACATTCATTCTTTTTTGCTCGCATTATTTAGGTAGCGCATTGCTCCTACCCTGCTGTACTCATTGCTGCACTACTGTTACTTTTGCAGCTAGGAACGCTTCAGTGTAATCCAATTGCTTAATTTATGAAAACTGAATGAAAACTGCTGTAGGGTTGGTTTTAGGGTTTTTTGGAGGTGAAGGAGAATTAAAGTTTTCTGACAACTTCTCCTTTGGTCATTATGCTGCATTATGCTGAACCAAAGAGTGGATAGTGGGAATTTTTTCTCTCAAGCTCCTAATGGAAATCTTTTGTGTTTTGAAAGTTCTAGATCCAGACATTTTAGCTTGTCTGAAAGAAGCCTTTGAAGGACATGATACGTCAGGTTCTTATTCACAGGAATAGTCTCGTGCACAAGCTCTGCAAGAAACTGCTTTCATCTTCTTTCTTTTGTCCTGGGCTGATTTTGGAACTCTCTGAACTGATTTTCATATCACCAAGAAGAGCAGAAAGGGAAGAAATTAACACAATAATTGAGAATTGCTACTTCATCATGAGACCATCGGAGGAAGCAATTCAGGGGGCGCTCTTACACTTGCTCTTTGGCAATTCAGAGCATTCACAAATCATAAGGTATTCCCTACATGTTCAAACCTTAGATAAAAAGGAAACATGGGAATTGACCTTTTCAGTCATTTAGGGCCTGATCCTCTTCTCATCAGAACAAATGAAAGGCTTTCCATTGACTTTAATGGGATTTGGATCAGACTCCTAGCCCCACATATAGGTTTCCATTCTAGCTAGCTACATAGTAGAATTTCAAGTTGCACCATAGTTAACTGCAGATGTAGTAGGTTCTGGTTGTTCTTAATCCATAGCCATGGAAGAAAAATATTTTACATCCTCATGAAACCATGAAATATTTTATATTTTGGCTGATTGTGGAAACAATTTTAAATCACTAAGCTGGCCATGATGAAGTTTCATTTCTACAGAAGAATACCACCATTCAAGGTATAATAGCTGGAGTTCATCCTTCTCCGTGCTGTTTTTTTTCAGAAAACCATTTATTTTAGCTTCTGTTACCAATGGCAGTTTAAATTTCAGTGGCATCTAAAAATTGCCTACAGCAGGGAAAAGAAAAAAAAACTAGAATAGATGAAAAAGTGTAAGTCTTTTTTTTTTCTTACTATGACATTTGATCTATTTTACTCATACCTAGTTACTAACAGCTCAGTACAAGTAACAACTTAATGGCCCACCTGCACCATGGAAATATAAAAATACTCTGCTTCACTGGCTTTAAAAAGTGAATTAAACATGCAGAAGTGTAGCCAGTTTAGTGACTGAATACACTAAGTTGATGAAGCGTGGAGACCATTGCTCTTGCGAATATTTATGTAAAGTATATGCAAACTGGAAAAATGGTAGAGTGCAGGTTACAACATTACATACTTTAAGGGTCTGTGTACCCTTTCTTCAAAAGCAGGTCATTACGAGAGAAGGAAAACAAAATAATTTACAGGAGAGGTTAGAGAGAGGAAGCTAGAGAAATGTGAATATTCCCTACCATGGAATTTGGTAGGGATGACTCCAGTTGTGTTTTTAGAAACTGGTCTAAAATCTTTAAGCTTAGGGATTCTCATTCAAACGAAGACCCTCTTTATATCATTCTGGCAGTGTAAAGGGGCCTTACGAAGGACATACATTTGTGCCCACTTTAAGGCCTCCTTACTCTACCAGAGCACATGGATGTGGAGCAGGAAACAATCAGATACAGATGATACTTTCTATACCATCAAATGCATTGTAACCTGTCAAACTTGAGATGCATGTAATTTAAACAACCTGAACCAGGCCTCCTAGATGCTTGATTGATGGTAAAAAAAAAAAAAAAAAAAACCAAAATCCCACACAGCTATTTGCTATGTATTGCCATATGGAAAAGATCTCTTCCAGTCCCCAAACTACCTATTCACCTAATTCTCAGCCTGACTAGAGATCCATCTTAGATTTACAGTGGGAAGGATGGAGCTGAAACAGGAAAGCCCACAGTGGCTCCACACTAGAAGCAAACTGTATCAAGCCTCCTCATGTTCTACCACCAAATGGAAGCCACCCACCTACCCACACTGCCCAATGGAAGTGGCAGGGTGTGGAACAAACCCCAGAGCCCAGATGCAGCATGTAGTCCCCCTCCTACTTCCCTTGAAGAAAAAAAGGGGGTAAAAGACCAGGGAGAAGAAAGGCAAGAAGTCTCCTCCTGCTGGCTGAAAGAAAAGAGGAGAAGAATGAGAAAAGTTCCAGATGAAATATACCCTTCCCTCCCTTCTCCACTCTCAAGCCCTATAAGGTGCATCCCTGGCTCCTAGCCCCATCAAAAGTGAGGAGAGGATTCATGTCCATTTAAAGGCCCAGAGCTATTTAAAGCAGGCTTAGTGTACGTGAGAATCAAGCCCCTAGAATTTAAAACAGTGATAACCTTTTGATGGTGTTTTTGAATAATCCTGTAGAATTTAAGAGAATTATATCCCTTTTGTAGGTTTTAAAAACACTTTAGAAATCTATACAGGAGTGTATTCAAAGAGGTTTTTTCAGAAAACTTACAGATATGTTCTCTTTTAAGTTCTATGAGACTTTCCCACAAGAGATAATACAAAAAAGTTTTTTTTTTAAAAAAAAGCACAGTATTAATGGTTCAACTTCTTAAGCCACACAACAGGATCTATCTATACTTTTTTTTCCATAAGACATTTGGAAGCAGCGCTTACTTAAAATATTTTCAGTTATTTCCATTTGTCAAAGGAGGGGATGGAAAAAGTCAGACAATTAAATACAAACTCTGTGACTCAGTTCTTTAGAAAAAAGTGACCTTTTTGGGCCATCATGATAGCTTTGGCAGTTTTAAGTATACAATTCACACAGTTTGAGGAAAACCATTTTCTTATAAATGTTAAGTCACCAACCGATTTTAAAAAAGAAGCAACCTTCTCTCTCCTAATCATTAATTCCAGGTGATTAAAGTGCATGATTCAGTCTGGTCTTTAAAGAGGGAAAAAAAGCACTTGGCTACCCAAAGATTACTCATCCAGCAGGAAGTATTTCCTTGTAATTCACTGATATGCTCACTGTGAGTAGTATTATGTTAAACTAATCAATAAATCAAGAACAGATATCACTCCTTACGGACGCTGATGTGATATTGTATTGTGTGTTTGTATAAAGTAACTAGTGTTTCTCCAGTTGGCTCACATTAATATTTAATAGAGTCTGTGATAAAAAATGTGCAGAGGGACAAATGAAAACACCAAATGTGCTCTGACAAGTAAGTGATTGCTGCTCCCAAGAGATCTCATAGTTGGAAATAATTTCATACATCTCTGTTGTCTCTTCATTCACCTATGACCTTTTCATCTTAGTCCATTTTCTATAGGATAGATATACACATTATAAACACACTATTTGCTCTAATCTCAGCAAGAAGGTCAGGAACTATATGGAATTTGAATCATTCTCTCAACCTTTAAATCAGGATTAAGCCACATTAGTGGAGCAGAAACAGAAACTTCCTATTGGGTAGTTAACAAGTATATTAAAATTCCATGGCTCTGAGCCTAGCACTTTTCATGAGAGGCTTATTTTTCTATTTAAGGGGTGGGGGGCTTAATTTAATTCTGTACATAAAATAGAAACAGATAACTTATAAAAATAATTGATTTAGTCTGAACTGTCAGTATTCACTGAATGTGCCTTTTTGAGGTAAAATTTATCAGCATGGCTCAGGATGATTGAGTTACTCAGAAGTACTGAAGCCAAGAACAAGTTATACAGATGAGTAAAGGCAAAACTTTACATGACACCATCATGTATTTTGCATACATCCCATATATTACATAAAAATATTTTCTATATATAGCTTTTAGAGCTTCTATTAATATCATATCTAAATGCTGCCTAGGTAAATTACATCTGCATGTCAAGGCTTCATAATAGACCATGGAATTTTCTGCTCTTCTCCCCTTCCTAGTTAAAGGAGTCTTTGCTTGGCAAATAATTGCTTTCCTTTGTCATGCCAGCTATGGATGAAGAATCTAGGTGCTTTACCAAAGGGATTATACCTGCCAAAGTGTTTATACACACATGTGCGCGAGCGAGTGAGCACATGCATGCACACACACACACTGTAGCTGCTCAGAAAATGAATTTTTTTCTTCCATAAACTGACTTTTTGGCAAAGATTGAAAATCAAAAATTCATCAGTTTTCTGAAAACATTCAGTTGTGATATAAAACATTTTTGGTTTTCAGCTATTCATTTTCCTAATGAATAACAACATTTTCAAAGAAAACAGTCAATTTCCAAGTAAATGAAAACTGAATAAAAACCCAATTTTCCATTAAAAACAGTTTTGATGGATAATTTTTTATCAGCTCTTACACACTCACACCTCCAAAAAGTACAGGAAAACCTCTCCCTCTTTAAAAGGGTAAAACTTAGTAATTCTATATAGAACTATTTTCATTTCCACTAAAAGAAGATGTTTCATTATTTTTTACAGTGGCTGTTGCATGTAAGAAGCTGACTCCTATTTCATGTTTACCAATAGTTTTTTTAAAAGGGCAGTGGAAAATAATCAGTTTGTAACTGGAGATGCATTCAATGGGACGGCACTCACAACTGGCAATGGACACACCAAAAGTTCCAGTGCTCAGTTAAAAATGTTCAACTTCAGCCAGAATTATTGGTGAAATTATTCAGGGAAGAAGGTTGGTAGAAGACTCCCAGTGGTGTATCTAATACAATCTTTTGAATAGTCTGGAAAATTCCTGCTACTGAGCAATTAAAAAAAAAAAGTATGACATAGAAAGCACCTTTCACTTTTATAAACAAGCAACACGACCTTCTGAAATGATCTGACCACACATTAAGCAGTCGGGAGCTGTTGTGTGGCTTGTTGGGAAAAAGCATGTGCCCCTTTAAGGGCAAGAGGGGCAGGAAGTGATCTTCTGTTGCAGTGGCAGACCAGGTCAGCATGGAGATGCTGACCCATCCCCACCCTGCAGGTGACCAGAAAGAGGAGAGAACAATATAGGTCCATGCTGGCATAGGAAAAGTCCTCTTTCTGGACAAGGAAAAACAGCAAGTACTCCAGCTCCGCAATCTTGTTCTCTCATGGCACCATATGGTAGCAGATAAGAATAGGTATTCATCTTCAAACTTACCCTACATTGTCTAACTTTCTGACCACTTTTCTATTCTGTGGATATTCTCCAGATAAGTACTTTTGACCTCTCTATCCTAATAGGGCTAAAGTATAAATGTATTAATCTAGTTAGGCACTTATAGAAGGCCACACCATACTATCTATGTGCTAGTGTAATGAGAGCCAGGATTAAAACTAGATCAATCAAACTAGGTGACATGATTTTTTTTAAAATTACATTATGACAGAGACTAAGCAGTTAAGTTTACACACTAGTAGTTGCACTGAACTTTCTTCATGTAACAAAAGTTACTCATGTGCTTAACTCTTTGCAAGATCAGGCTCTAAAGGGACCATCTCTACCTTAGTCCCTGAATCACCAAAGCACTTAGGGCCAGAATTTTAAAGATATTTAGGTACATAAAGATTCAGATAGGCACCTAGTGGGATCTTCAAAAGCATTTATGTGCCTAACACCCATTGAAATCAGTGGGACTTTGGTGAATCGGGATCTTAGAGTATGTCTACACTGCAATATAAGCCCAGAGTTCAAAGTCAGGTTCAACCCTAACCTCCGTCCCTTCCATCTATACACAAATTGTGCTAACTTAATTAGCACAAACCCAGGGTCCCAGAACCCTATGGGAGTAGGGGATCTGAGACTGAGTCAATCCAGGACCCTATTGATTTTGCACTATAGATGCAAGTCCACTGGACTTGTGCTCTGGGAGTCTACCAGATGTATTTCATAATCCTATGTGCTAACTTCCTTGGTCCTCTGGACAGTCAAGTTTTGGTGGACAGTCAAGTTTTCCCACACTGCTCCATGAACAAAGGGCTAGAGCAGCCACATTTTGGGAGGGCACTAGAAATTCTGGCATACGTATGATTGGACTTGGGCCCAAATAATGTAGTGTAGACAATGGAACCTCAGGTTGGGACCCAGGATTCAACAGTTCCTAACCTGGGGTTACAAATAAGTATAGAGTCTCAAGCCAGTTAACAAACCCAGGATCTGCTAACTCAAATTTTACTAACCCTGGTCTTGCAATGCAATATAGACATATTGTTAATGATTAATTTCATTAGCTGTTTTTCATTTTAGAGCTGAACAAACAATGCACTACTGAATTTTTTTCCCCCCGATTCTGGAATGCACAAGAAGAAAATTCTCAAATGCATTCATTACTTATGAATTTCTTCAGTGCGTAATTCTTGGCTTTCCAGTGTTGCAACTGGAAATATATAAGAGGCACTGCAATTTATGTAAATAAACTTGAGTTATAACTTGCCAAATTAACTCACATAAATTATTCATGACAAAAGTTAATTTATAACTGCATATTAAATTGTAATATTTGCAGTTCACACATCATTGCTTAGGTAAACAAATCAACCAGTCATGGAACAAATGCAATACCATGTGACTTACAGAGCTAAGTACAGCTACTAGACATTTTGAAATTTCCTTTCAGTGATTATTCAAGTACAAGTGTAGGTACCAGTAAAAAGTTTAAATCCAGAGATATTCACAGACAATGAACTCGAAAATGAACGCTGAATAAGCTCAGACTGGAATTCATTTCATTGAATAGTCTCTGAACGTTCATTCCACTAACCCTTCTAGCCAATATATACTATTAGTTAGATATCATCATCCTGTTTATCACATTTATTAAATATTCCCATTGTTACTCACTTTTAAAAGTGTCGGCTTAAAACCTACAAACCTGTTATCATTTTGGGATCATATCCTTTATAATTATTCCCATGACAGCCAAGACAATAAGTCAAGTTGAAGCTGAATGGCAAGTCTGTAACATTCTGTGTTTCACAATACTAATAGGCTTGAGCAAATGTTGTGTAAAGCCATTAGTCTGACCTACTCGGTGAGGGTTGTGATAGGAATTTATGGATAAATTACTTAAACAGTAAAATATAACTTTATTCCACATAATGTATTTCATAGAAATGGTTTCCCAGAATGATTTAGTTATATAATATTTATAAAGCTAAAATAATAGCAATGGAAAGGAGAAATTAGGAGGCATAACCACTGAAGAAGAAATATGCTTTCAGATGTGATTTGAAAATAGGCAATAAATCAATGAAGAGGAAAGACTGAAGAAGTGTATTCGTAGAGAGAAAGTGGCCCTGGAATGAAAAGTCGGGTGTTTGACAAGGCTTGCATATTCAGTTAAGCTACTATTTTCCTGTGCATGTCTGCAATTATTAATCTGAAAATTATTCATTACTGGATCCAAAGACTGCTCATTAAAGTTATCACTACTAGAACTGATTTCTGCTGCTTCTAACTGCTGTGAAAATCCAGTCCAATTTACATATGATGGGCATAGAAGGAAGTATTAACCAATGTAACGTTCTGAAACAACAAAAGTGGTTGGGCTTCGGTACCTGTCTCGTAGTTATGTGGGGTAGAACTGTTCAACCTGCTTAAATATACATTTCACAGCATCTTGCTTGAACACACATTCTAGAGTGCAGATTTCATTCGTCTGTTGTAACACTTTGGCTTTCAGGTACATTGTTCAAAAGGATAATTATTCACCAAGTATTTAGGGGCTCCTTTCATGTACAGGGATGCATTTCTGCATTATATTTAGGGTTTGCCTATATATGTAGCTTCTCTTAAATGCATACTGAAAAGTCTGAGATAGAATATATCCACTGCATATTAAAGAGAGAAAGGCAGACAAGTCTTATAAGGAACCTAAGACTTAATAATAGGGATAAGGAGAGTTATACAGGTAATAGGATTCGTTTCAATGAATCACATACATGTTATAGAATTGCTTCAGTGGTGATGCAGAAAAAAAGGATATAAGTTAGAATAAATGTAAGATGTGTTTAAATTCCATGGGCAGTGTACTGACTTATTGGAATATAGCAAAGTAAAGGACATCTTTAAGTCTGTTACCTACACTTTAAGAATGTGTTCATTTTAGAATCTAGACCGTACTAAGAATAATCACGGTTTTTTCATTCTGTAAAATACTTCCTAGTGTACATTCCTTATGGCTACTTACTAAATGTCCACTTTACACAAATAGAATATTTTGTTCCTTAGTCATTTGTCTGATGCTCTTTCAGTCTGTGACAGTGTTACTCTCCAGTCAGAGGCACATAGGGTGAAATCCTGATCCCACTGAGGTTAATGGCAAAATTAACCATTGATTTCATCCTTAGTGTGGTACACAGTCTGCAATCTGATATGACTGCAACAGAGGTGCCTGAACCAACCTTCTGGATCTGAAAACCCACACAACTTTGTGGGTTGGAAAGCCAAACTCAGATCTGAATTTTGCAAATTGTCAATACAGGGTGCCTCAAAGCTCCAGTTTCTAACATAACTGCATTTAGAGATATTCAAAATCTACATTCCGATACAAATTTTCAGCTTGTGCTCATCACTGCTTCACAACGACATGTCCTCATTAATGCTAAATAAAGTTACATCGTGGCCTGCCTATCCGGCCACTCAGATGTGTGACACAGATCACCACACACACGCACGCCTCTGCAGAGTCTTCCTGGACCTTCGGTCCGAGTGTGCCGTGGTACCGCATACTGATGCTTTTTCCCTCAAGTAAGTGGGCATAGCCTTGGCTCTGCCCCCTCTAAAGCACCATCCAGAGCAGACGACTGGTAATCTGCCAATGGTAATGGTGAGTAGTGGTTTACTTTGCCCCTGAAATACATAGCAAGGAAAGGAATCGTGCTCTGTGCTCTAAGCTAGTATACGTGCACTAGGTGAAAAGGAATTCCACAAAGTTCTTAGAGGTGATTTTATGCCTGAATTCACTCCACGGACTTCATGTAAGTTATAACAGGGATGTGTTGGTCTCTTAATCTTCTCATTACCGTGATGGGTCACAAACGACAAGTCTGCTTCAAATCATTACAGTCCATGAGAAGTGCTCAGCAGGAGGCCCATGACAAAGAAAACAGCATGTTCAGCAAAATTTTCTTTTGGTTTGTGCTCAAAGCAACACAAAGGTGGCTGTTACTTCTAGTCAATAAGACTAAAACGGTGAGGTTCCCCTCTTCCCGCATTCACTGCCTTTGCCTAAGACACTTATTTTGAGGATTCACTCCGCAGTCCTCTCTTAAATCTTCCATATCTTCCATTTTCCTCACTGCCATCAGAGTGATGGCAGCATATTGGTCATTACTGTTAAGGGTTGTGTTCAACTCCCACCAATGACATTGGGAATACATGACAGTGACTAAACCCAAGTAGAACAACATTCAGAACAACATTTAGTGATGGAGTGTAGAAAGATTTCGGGGAAAAATGAGGCAGTCACCTGCATTTTTCAGAGTTGTTCACTTCCTTCAACATGTCTCTTCCAATATATTACTTCACTTTAAACAATACTAGAAGCTATTGCTGTGTCAAATAATAACTCTCCTATGTGCTGTGCTGAAAATGTATGAGAGAGAGTCTATTTTTGACATCAGAAATTTTGTGAATGATCTGATGTGTCTGAGTGTCTGATATGGGGAGGATAACAATATCAAACACCTCCTAGTGAGGAAAGAATTTAATAAACCTGAGTATTTTCCTGAAGTTAGTTGTTTTGAAAGTGGGGGTGGGGGGGGGAGATAGCAAAGACATAACTATATCAGAAGTAGATTAGTGGGGAACTTTCGCTTCAGATAATTTATTTGGCTTGCAACCATGTTTCCCTTCGAGATTAAATCTGAAATTCAAGGTAAAGCTCTGTCAAAAATTCTGACTTTTGCTTGGTTTTGATGGAAAACCTTTCTTTGAGGAAGCTATGAGTTGGTCAAAAACTTTTGCTAGGTTCACCAACCTGCAACAACAAGGAACTGCAATTATTTGCCTGGTGTGGTTACAAAAGCTTTATATGGGCTTAATCATGATTCATTCACTTTGAAGCAAGCTATATATTGAATTCAAGCTAAATGCAGAGAAACAATAAGCTGGATACATCTCACTGAGGAGTGTGTGAAATTCTGCCCTTCTCTGAAGCAGACCTGTCAATAGCGTAAAAATAATAAAGATTGATCTCAACATCTGATAGGTAGTTCTCAAATCAAACAGACATGAAACAACCATGAAAAACTTGCATATCAATGTAAAAAATAAAAATGTTCATCCATTCCTCCACTCAAAAGTCAGAATTAGAACTGGTTGAAACTTGGAATTTCCATTTTGGGAAATTTTGACATTTCAAAATTTGTTTGTAATAGAAAAGAAAAAAAAATGTTTTCAAAGTTTTCTGAGAAAAACATTCTGCAAAATTGCAACTTTTTAACTTTGCTTTGGAATTTATTTCATTTTATTTTTTTAGATTATTTTCACATTATTTCATGACATCAGTAGCAGCATAACTCATATCTCAACAGCATATCTCAAGACATGCTACAGCATTGATTCATATTATGCACAACTACTTACTGATGTCATAGTTGCAATAGTCAATTTTGATTTTGTTTATTTTTAGTTTGTACATCAAGGGCTGAGGCTATTGAGTGAAACGTTTTATCTTAATTTTTAGATCAAAGCGTCTCCCATTTGTGTTGCAATGAAACAGTTTGACACTTTGAAACAAAATCAGTAAGCACTCAGCGTATTAATTAGAGGAGCAGCTGTTTTCATTTGTGATCCGACCTGTCCTCACTGGCAAGCTGTATGAGATTCTGGGCTCTGATCCGGGCCCATCAACGGTTTTGACACACATTATTGAACAGTATCCTATTTATAACTTACTTTGGCAAAAGGAAAAGTTATAGGTTTAACAGAGTGGACTTATAAGAGGCAAATCATAACATCAGAGTGATGACAGATGTGACTGTAATAGCAAATTTGTGAGGGCACGATAGGTTTCTGTGGCATTAAAAACAACAAAATTAAAAATAAATACATAATTTAAATTACAGGTTTTTTGGTCTGGACAAGTTGAGATCTTTGAAGCCAGATGCAGTTTTACATACATAAGGTTAAAACTGGCATTGGCTGCTCACAGCATATTTCATCCTTTCACCGCCCTCTCCAGCAAGCTTGTGGTTGTTTAGCATGAATCACTTCCATGGTGATTCATGCAATAACTCACATGTGGAGGTGGCCAATAATTCAACTGGCCTGACTGAATTCAGAGTTGTATTTTATCTCAGCAATGCAGCATTTGGAGTTACAATACTTTCTTCGACCCTTAAAAAGGAGCTTCTGCATAATAAAAGCATGAGAGGTCAAAATAGAACAAGTGGCATTTATTAATTGGATTATATAGAAGGCCATGAAAATGTTATCAAAGCAAGAAAAAAATAAATATATAGTCTGTGATGATAAGAGCAGAGCATCAGAGCTCTACCTGTCCAGCAAGCTATTTTTAACTAGAGCCTTGCGAAACTAAAATATTTTGGAACTCAATTGATCATGCAATCTTTGGACCCAATCCTGGCATACTGAAATTAATGGCTAACGCTATTAGCTTAACTTGGAGACAAATTGACCCCCTGCCTTTTCAGCCAATTTTGATTCACATGAGTTCCCCCTTTTAAGTTACGGTATCTTACTGCGATTAAAAAAAAATTGTGAGATACTCGGTACATTTTCAAAAGTGCCTATCTGATTTAGGCTAGTAACTCCCATTTTCAAAAGTGATTTACTTGGAAAGCTAAATGACATATTTTAGTGAGATTTCAGTTCCTAGGGGCAAACTTTACAAAGGCATTTAGGCTCCTAAAGATTCCGATAGTTGCTTAATGGAGTTTAAAAAAGGATTTAAGCAGGTTAGGCATCTAAATCCTACTGGACTGACCTTCAATATGAATTTAGTGCCTAATCTGCTTAGGCACCTTTATAAATTCCACTAGATGCCTATCTGTATCTTTAGGTGCACAAATAGCTTTGTAAATGTGGGCCCTCAGGCCAGATCCACAATAATACTTAGGAGTTACAACACCTATCTTTCAGGCACCTAGAAAAATCACAGAACACGCTGCAATCCACAAAGCCTATATATTGTATGAGGAGAGATACGTGACTTAGAACAGGATCCACAAAAGCCAGCACACTAGGTGGCGGGCCACCTTAGCTAGCCAGTGGAAGATGCTGACAAGAAGGGTGTGTCCTAAACCTCACCCCTTTCCTGAATTTAGATGCTGAAATCCAGACTCGAGGCAGGAGACTTTCTGCTAGAGATCCACAACTGGGAACCCATCCCTGGAGGCAGGCTGCTTAGGCCTCTAGGTCATTTCTTGTGAGAATGAATGAGGCAGACACCTCACTCCACACAAAATGGTGGGAGGAGGAAATGGTATTGCTGACGGCAGACATCATTATAAACCAATGATTAGAGCACTCACCCGGGATGAGGGAGACTCCGGTTCAATTCCATCCTCCACCTGCAAGGTCAAAAGGATTCGAACCCAGGTCTCCCAGACCTCTCAGGAGAGTCTTCTAGCCACTAAGCTATGGGATATTTTGACAGAGGGCTTCCTCACTCTCTTGTTGAAGCTGTACAAATTTGTGTAACTAAACATAACTAAAGAGTCACTGAAGCAGGGGCACTGGACCCCGGGTTACGCCCTCCTCTCCCCAGCTACGGAGTCACTCTCATTTGGCCAGTGAGAGTGATGCACTATGGAACAGCTTCACAGAGGGGAGATTGGGGAGGGGAGGGGAGGGAAGGGGAGACCAGGAGGGCACATTTTGCCACAGGATCAAAACTGAAAATATCACAGCAGATGCCTTGATCTTACCAAGGGCTCTGAACAGGGGCAAGGGGCCGCACTCAGAGTCAACTTTCAAGTGAATTAAAGCGGTGTGGGTTGAGGAAGGTGTAAATGGATTAAGGAGAATGTCCATCCTACTGGGTTGGATGGGGTGAATTTGCAATTTGATTTGTGTGTGTGTTATTGGTTTTATAATGGACATATGACAGGCACATTTTAAACAAACAAATAAATACACCTAGAATCAGTCTGTGGAGAACTTACGGAACCAGCCACTGTGCTACTGTATCTGTCCTTGTACGAGTAGCTGAAGCCCAGTGCACCCCACCTCTCCCAAGTAGGGTTAAGGTTTAGTGGATCAATATAGCTTTGCTACTCTGCAGCTCTCTTACAACCCCACCTTCCAATTCCCTCAGCACTGTATTGGGAATTAGAGAGACTATTCTGCTAGGTCCTCTCTGCTTCCTGAGCTCCCAGCACAGCAGAAATGTGACATTTGCTTTATGTTTCAGGCATTCCACAGCTAGGGAGTGGGCCCAGGTATCTTCCATTTCTGAGTACTTGTTAATGCAAGGGATGTCTTTCAAATACCTGAACACTTTTTCTATCTCAGTTTTTAACTAACCATTGTGAGAAACCATGTTCTCTACCACAGTTTCAGCATTAAAGTGTGAATTTCCTTGATCAAGTAGTATTCTCATGAACAATATTGTTTAAAGTCATTAGTATATTTAATACAACATGGAAGGTGTGTGAATTTTATGGCTCGGGGTTCTGTCTGCAGGTGTTTTTGGTCTGCAGAACCAAAGTCTTCATCTAAAAATAAAGTTCTGCTTCTATCCCTTCTGCTTGCAAAGGTAGTCTTCCAACTTGTAAATCAATACACCACTGTCTTGATTCTTCAGTAAGACAGACAGACCAAATTTTTAGATGTAGCATTAAAGGTGATGGGAACTTACCCATCTTAACTAATGAAGTTTTTGCCATTTATAATCTAATATGTCAAAAGCCATCCATCCAAAATAAGATTTAAAATTAATCATAAAACAGTTGTTGAATGACAGTGGATTTTACAGTTCTTTTCATTTCATCTTAGATCAGTTATAGAATAATGTGAGCATAAGAATCATGGCCAAAGGTTCCAAATGCATATACCGAAATTCCCCAAAATACACATGCATTTCAGAAGGTGCACACACATAAATGAGACCAGAAGATTTGAGAGAATCTGGTTGAAAGGTTGATATTTTTTTCCTTGTGTTAACAACACTGGATGATCAAAACATGAAAAAGTTCATCTAATTTTTTTTAACTATTCTAACTGGTATAGTTCTTAATTTATGGCTTTGAACCCAACTGGAATCAGAATCAAAACTCTAATTTCAAATCCAGAAATGTGAATCAACTTTTTGGCTTCGGGCTCTGATTCAGCAAATAATTTTAGCAGGTGCTTAACTTTCAGCATGTGAATAGTTAAAAAACAACACATATTATACTGATTTGCATACTACCAGTACAATAAATACTACTCGGTCTATTACAACTAATCATAAGCTTAAAATTAGACACATGCTTCAGTACCCTGCTGAACTGGGGTCTCAAACGCATTGAGTTTTAAGGTTCTGGTTTTGGCCAGGGTCGAATATAAATGTAAACTATTATTGAAATATTATTCCTGATTAAAATCTGGCCCCATGGTTTAGACCCTCACATTCATAGATAAGCTGTTCGGTGAGCTTTTTATGCAGCTTTGTTATAAAACAAGGCTGGATTCATGAATAAGCAAAATCCCATATATTGTGATGTGCTAACAACAGAAGATAGGATACTGCAGACATATCATTCCTGACAGGGCTAAGCAATAGGTGACTTAGATAAGTGGGGCTGGAATAAAATACGATTAAACCAGTCTTTTCCATTCTGTTTTGATTTAAATGTACACTGTGCAAACTATTCATCTTCTGTCTGGAAGCAGTAAATCAACCGATAAAGAAAAGTGAAATGTAAGTGGGGTGCCAGAAAAGTCAAATCAGCATGCATTGGTAAACTGCTTATGCAAAGGAGGAAAATGAGATTAAGTAACAATGCAGAAGTGCTGCCCTATCCTACTGAGCATCCGAATTTATGCAAGATTAGCACATGCACACAAACGATAATAATAGAAAAGACAAGAGGGAAAGAAAGCAAAAGGAATTGACATCAGTACAGCAATGTTATTATGCCTCTGAAGAATTAAATGTCAGCTCAGGGTCTAATGTAGGTTGTTCTGTTAACTTTTCCTTTTTGAGCAAGCTACCTTATTATACAAGTGATATATTTTAAGGAATATTTAGAAAGCTCTGCAAAATTTTCAAAGAACTGCAGTCCCACTGGAGTATCTCTGTTATGAGAAACTCCAAAACTGTGCCCTGAGTTATGCACTATCTCCAGGAAATATCCTAATAATGCTCTTTTCCTGTTCTAGGGAGAATGTTCTAACATTGTATGCCTCCAACCCATTTGATACTTGATTGTAATTACTCAATAACGGAGTCTCCCAATCTGAGGGCAGATAAAAATCAAATTAACTTTAACTAATTTCTTTAAGTGCAATTGAACAAGCACACGCTGCCAGCACATCACGCTAGGGCCACATTAGGAGGCAGGGTTGGAGAGATTTTGAATGAGGAGGCTTCTGCATCCCTTATGAATCACAAGAGAATTGCCACACAACCAAGCTGGCATCGGGTTGGCTCAAGCAGTATGTCAGGAATGCACAGCTACATAGCTAAAGTGCTCCCTACATTTCATACACGTGGGATGGAAGAGCCATGACCACTACTGTAGAGAGGCAGTGGGAGTGAAGCTGCCATGCAGCCCCATGTCCTGGCCCATGTGTACCACTCCAGCCCACATGCAACTCCCGCACAGAAAGCCTGATAACTCAGGGTACAGTTGGATTTCACCCCAAGTAATAATGAACGTTAGTGTTGATTGAAAAACACAGGGCAATATTTTCAAAAATATTTGATTTTTTTTTCAGGCCCCCCGGGGTTTCATTGCAAGCTCTGCCACCGAGTCACAGCAAGTTACCTACCTTCACACATGCCCTACATGAGTGTTGTAAGGATGAATTTATTAATATTTGTGAAGACCTTCAAGATTTGTGTACAGACAGTTGCATAGGAGAACAGAGATGATAATAAATAACAATTCTCTTTCACTCTTTAGAACACACTAAGATTTCATTTATCTTGATTGTGACAGGAAAACACTTGAATCTGGCAAACATTGCATCCAGCCAATGCACCCAATCCAATGCTGACAAGGTTTCTCTTCTTCCTTTGAGTGGGTTTTAGAACTTGGGAGAATTTGATGAGAAAGACTGGATGCTGTAAAATACTAAATTATTATATTCCATCATCAAAATAATGATTTAATTGAAACATGCAACTTATAATAGAATCACAGAAGATTATGATTGGAAGGGACCTGGGAAGGTCATTTAGTCCAACCCCCTGCTCAAAGCAGGACCAACCCCATCTAAATCATCCCAGCCAGGGTTTTGTCAAGCTGAGCATTAAAAACCTCTAAAGATGGAGATGCCATCACCTCTCTAGGTAACCCATTCCAGTGCTTCACCACCCTCCTAGTGACAAACTTTTTCCTACTACCCAGCCTAGGCCTCACCCAACTTCAACTTGAGACCATTGCTCCTAGTTCCATTCTCACTGCTGAGAACAGCCTTCATAACACATACACTCCTGGTTCAGTGTTGCTTGTTCAAACACACTACGACGACAGCAACTAAGCAAGAGGTAGCATAATTCAAATTCGCAGGATGAAAAATTTTCAGTGTTTAACTTGAAATCATTATTTTGAGGTTCCAACATTCTACTGAGCATCCAGGAAAATATGAGATCTTCTTGGGGCGGGATCACCCTGTCAATCAGGAGCATCACTCTTTAGAGTAAGAGCAAGGTAAAGTGAATAGATTTAGAAGGGTGGAAGGGGGGAGATAAGCCTTCATATTTTACGAATGCCTCTAAAGATACTGGTTGTTGGTATTAGTTATATTCTAAGAGCTCAATGAAGCTCTAATTAATAATGCATTGAAGTTTTTTAAAGGAACATTGGCACCACATTTGAATTTCTTTTTTCTTTCCCCAATATTTTAACTCAGTAATAACAACATTCTGAAAAGCCTTTATGTAGCACTCATTTACCAGTAGATCTCAATGTGCTTGACATCGGTTGTAAGTATTATTATCCCCATTTTACTGGTGGGGAAGCTGAGGCATAGAGAAGTCCTTCCCAAGATCACACAGCAGGTCAGTGGCAGAGCAAGGAATAGAAGCAAGGTCGATTAAAGTGTCAGCCTACCGCTCCACCAGACCACACTGTCTCCCCAATTCCAAATGAACAGGCAAATCAAACGGACTCCAAAATGATCAGAAAAATAAAATCAGTTATAATTTGCTAAGCATAAATTATTGCAAAATTAAAAACGTTCGGGGTAGTTTCTCTAGCCCACTGCACTCCCTTTGTGCCACTCAGGAAGTCAGGAGGGGGTAGAGACTGGCAAGTAGCTGGGGATTCCCTTGGGTCAAGGAGAGGTTCCAGAATGTGTAGAATCCAACAGAGTTGCCACCTTTGACTAATTCCCCAAAAGCTCAGTGCAGGGAGCATGTCAGGTGGAAAGGTGTGACCATGTGCTCTGCCAACCCTTTGGTGGGTAATCTCTTAGGTATCCTTGCCAGCTCATGACGGATCTAACCTGCACCTTAGGCTTTCAGAGCCTATGCCTGGCCATAGCCAGTTCTCTGATCACCCTCCTTTCTGCTATGCCCATTGGAAGCCGGACCTAGCAGAGAATCTAGCCCTTACATTTTTATGTGGATTTTTGGAGTTGCAGTGAATTTTCTGCTGAAGATGTAGACTGGTGAAGTGAGCAAGATTCCTTCAGGCTAATACACCCTTTAGTGTCTCAAAAGAGATTGCTGCTTGCTGCTCTCCTGCCAGGCAGCTGAAATCAGAGCAGAGGTGCAGTAGCGTGGTTTGAAGCAGAGGTGACAGAGATGAGATGTCTGAGATCTTTTTGATTTAACACAGGGGAAATAAATTTAGGGTGGGTATAGAAGCTGTAAGAAACCATTATATTGTAAATAAATTGGGCCCCGATTCTGCAGACACTTATTCACATGCCGAACGATGCAGGTGTCTTGTGAATAGTCCCAGTGAACTCAAACACTTGGTCCCTATTCATTTGACCCTGAGGTGTGTACAATGGTGTTTAATAGTTGCTCACATGCACAAGTGTTTATAGAATCAGAGCCTTGATTTGTTAAAAATAGTAGAAATACATAGGAGCTATAGTGCTTTTATGTCCAAACCATATTACTCCTGAGAATTACCCTTCAGACACTATTTCAGTAGGACCAAATTTTAGGCTATAATCTTTCTGGGGCAGAGGGCATATCTAGCACCACGATGCTTCATTCCCCACCGTGCAAAGCCCATGTTATGGCTGTCTAGAACTGCACTGTTTGCACTTGCAGGAGAGCAGAGACTGCTACAGATTGTCCCCCCAAGACCAGGAAAGATGGTGGGGAGGGGTGGAGAATTGATGGAGTCATGAGTCCACCACCCCCATTTACCAAATTGCATTGCAGTTTGTGTGTTCCCCTGAGCACCCAGAAGCTCCAGAAAACATCACTGAAGCAGAACACCTCCCCATGTACCCCCTGGGATAGTACAGCTCTGCACCCCCACACCCAAAGCAGAAAGCTAAATATTCCAAATGAACACAAACCACAGCTGTTCTAGCCAGTCGCCAACTGCGAAACAAAATACGTTTGCTTTGAAATGCAACAGACTTGAGCTGTGGCAGCATGATCTGAGGGGTGAATACACCCTGCAGCCAACCTCAGAGTTTTACCCAAGGAGCTGAGAAGTAGAGCATTCCTGCTGATTTCCACCATCTCAGTGTGGAAAATGAGGTATGAGCTAGGAGGAAAATAGTGTCTTACATAACCAGCTCTTTAAACCCCAATTACCAATACCTTGAATTGCACAGATACAGCAACCACATTTAAATGAATAAAAGCAAGCAAACAAAAGAGATTCTTGCATGGATAAATGCTTATGTTAGTTCATTGTACTAACCAAACAAGTGTGAAGTAGGATGGGGTTATTTTTAGCTGTTAAATTAGATTTTTGGACAGTGAACAGAGATTTAAGGACTTTTTTCCCCTTTGCAGATCAGGAAACTTCTGGTTGAATAATCATATCCTAAAGCACAGTTTGTAGAGTGCTTGGCATTAATTCTACAGGCAGGTTGCCATGAGTATTCAATCACACTGTTCAATTACATAGTAACTGAATGCTGACACCTACTGACATACAAAACCATCAGCCTATAATAATACTGTTGAAAGCTGACTGATGTCCATCACACACATTATTTGCTCCCCCCGCCCCAACATTAGCTATAAAAATGGTATGATGTGCATTGCCAAAGGAGCTGTCTAGTTACAGCAAAATAACTGCATGTAGACAAGGGAATTTTACATATTTTTAAAACATATTTGCTTAAAAATTCAAACTACAGGGTTGGATTGAGAACTCACATACTAATACTCACATTGAAGTCACGAACAGAGTTACTCACATGTCAATGCTTTCAGGGTCAAGATCATGTCATCTACTCTGGTGAATAATTGTTCACCAATGAGAATTTGGCCCACAGTAAACAGTAATGGTAAAATGTTAAGAAATGTGGAAGTTCAGCTACCTCAACCATTACAAGCTTTGGATGCTCAGAAAAATGACTTCATTTGAAATGTTTAAACACTCTTTCAGAATATGCTATCTTTTGCTTAGCTGCTCTCTTCATGCAATGTTTCAGCAAGCAGCCTTGAACCAGGAACATTTGTGAAGGGGCATGTTTAAATGAAGTTGTTATTAGAAGGACAGAACATAACAGCACAGCATTTTGCATCATCCAATCTCTCTCAACATATTTTCCCATTAGCCATACATCCAACAATCATGCTAGAAATTTTGAGTGAAAGTCTGAACTCCTTATTTAATTTTACTCAGTTCTTACCCAAGCAGAACATCCATTGACTTCAATCCACAATCTCACATCTACACTGGCTTCAGAGGGGTTTTGCATTAATAAAGTCTCAATAAAAAATGAGTAAATACTTCAGAACTTGGATCATTATGAAAAACACCTTTCTGGTTTAATTTGGGTCCGAACTACTGCAGAAATATTTTCCCCCTGTATTTCATTTTGCAGACAAACTCAGAAAATGCAGAGATGCATACAAAGTTATATAAAAAACAAAAAGGCTACTTTTGGATTTAAGTTTTGGCTGCAAATTTGAGTTGATTCTTATTATATCAGAAGTGGTTTCTCAGCTCTAGAAATTATGAGAAGTACTGATTTCTAGTGCCATGCCAATACCTCTGCAGTAAAATAATGGAACTGAAAACAAAATGTTTATCCTATTTATGAGTCAGTATGGCTTGGCCTCGTCAGTATGCATTCAAATATTTACGGGGACATATATTACAATTTACTGTGAAAATATAGAGCAGATGGAAACACATGGTTAGGTCATTGCTGTCCAATGTAATACTCTTTCTTTCAGAGTATCTGCCCATGTTTTGTTTACTCCAGTTTTAAATTGTGAAATGACTGGTGTTTCCAATCCTTGCTTTCAGTGAGTACAATGACCCTACCATTGAGAAGTGTTTCCTCAAACTTTAAACTCTGGTTAATAACCTGATTTGTTGTTATCCCCTTGTGCAGCCATAAGCAATCCCTTCCCTGAAGGACTATATAGATTCTTAAGGAGCTTGAAGGTTTGGGTATTTCTTGAGTTATGTTTAGGTCAATTTGTGCTCTGTTTTTCATTGCTTTTTATCCCCCTTCATAACTTCTCCTTAGTGGAACAACAAACCTTACACCACCGGACCCCAAGTAAAACTTTATGCAGAGGTTTAATGCGTTTTAAACTGATCAAATAAGGGCCAATCCTACGGCTATTTTTGTGTAGGCTCACCCTTGTGCTTCAGCAAATCCGCATTGGAAACAAGGCCCTAAATTTGATCATCCATAATCTCAACTGGCTTCAAAAAACAGCTATGAATAGCTAAACTATAAGTCCTTCGAGGAGGTAGAGTTCATTTACTCTTCTCTAACATCTCATTAGCAGACAATGATGTAAAGTTTAAAGGGCGTCCCACATGCAATTGACACAGCACAAGAGGCATGTAAGAGAAAGGTAGAAACAAAGTTTGTGTCTTTCCCATGTTTTCATCACTTCAAATGTCAGCACTGGAAGGGTAAGATCTAAGGATAGCAGTTTGTCCGACTTTAATAAGAAGTCCTAACATTGCTTCTTGCTAACTGTTGAAGACATCACAGATAGCTTTTTTCCATATTGGGATGACTTTGGTGACTTACAAAGTCCAGTTGCTATCCTCATTTGGGGCCTGATCAAAAGCCCAGTGAAGTAAATGAGAGCTTTACCATTGATTTTAGTTTTGGATCAGGCCCTCTCTTCTCTACTCCACTGATAAAAAACAAGATAGGTCTAACTCAGTTTCTTTTTCTCCTTCTCTCATTATCCCCTTTATTAACATCCCACTGCCAGCATCCTCTCTTCCACTTACTGCCAGAAGTAAAGAGTGAGTCTTTTTTTTTTTTTATTATTACCACCCTTTCACCCTTCTGAATCTTTGTCCCTTTTCATAGAATATTATTAAAAGTTTCAACTATTTTTCAGACTTTTAAAACTCTTCTGCACTGGAATTCATTTGAAAGGAATCATTCACTCAATCGATCACCAGTCAACACCGGTAATCCATCTCCCCCAAAACGAGTAAGGCTGTGTCAATGGAGGGTGTTTCCCATTGACGCAGTGCCGTAAATGCGCCACACTACATAAATGTAAGTACGTCAGTTGGAGATACACAAGCTACATAAAGTAGCTTGCGTATCTCCCATCAACCGCCAACGGCAGTGTAGACCAGGCCTTGGCTACCTTTAAACTAGCTAGTTTGAGCACCAGATTAGCGAAGCCATGGTGTTCTCACTTCAGTACAGGCTAGCCACCTGAGTAATTATCCTGGATTTCAAGCAGTCTTGTACCTAATGCCACAGCTTCACTATTTTAGTACCTGAGCTAGCTAGATTAAAGCTAGCTCAGGTATGACTACATGAACTGCAATCACACCCTATGACTGCAGTGTAGACATACTGTTAGAATGAAACTCTGCATCCAAGGGAATTTTGTCATCAGTGGTGCTAGAATTTCATCCTCAGAACTTTAAAACAAATCCAAACCCACCTGTAAATATACAAATGTCATGCCTGGTTTCAAATCAGAGCTGTGCAAAGTGGCCTTGTTTTTACTTGAAAAAAGTACTTTTTAAATGCTGTTTGGTTTGACAATTCAGCATATACTTGGGGGAGACGTATTAGAAGGCAGACTGCAGGTGGGCAAAGGTGATAAATGAAACGGATCACATGGCTCTGCAAAAAGATCTATAAACATATATATCTAGTGAAAGAGAGGATGTTGCTGGTGATATGTTCTAAGTGAGGGCCTGTGACAGAGTGGTATGGCCAAGAAATGATTGAAGACCATCTGTCAGGTGATTTAGCAGGGCTTTCTAGAAAGGGGTACGCCCATTTCTGGGGCAGAAAGAAATCTCTGGGCCATGGCAGCCTGGTTGTTATGGGGGAATAGCTTTTAGTTTAGGTATGCCTGTGAGATTCTGTGTTGTTAATAGCCTGTGCCCTGAAGGTAGGACCTGAGAGAGACATGGGCATGGCAGTGAATTCCCCTTGGGCTGGTGAAGAAGCCCAGAAGCTTACAGGGCTCTCTGGTTCTAGAACTTGCTCTTTCCCCCCCCCCCCCAGCCCTCAATAGCACACACATTTGTTGAACAGAAAGGCACACTGCAAAGGCCATCTGTTTTCCAGTGCTTTAGGTGGGCTTAAGGTACGAGCTGTTTGAATTCCCGAATGGCTAGTTTAATCGTGGTGCTTGAGGTTCTTGCTACGTTGCTGGGTGGTAATCTTTGTATGGATTGTTATTGTAAAAAATATTAAGATGAATACAGTGAGGAATAGGCTTATTTTCCATGTTAGCTGAAGTATGTAAATTATTACACATATAAAAAGCTTACTCAGTATTTCTATATTTCAAGTGAATACTTCCTGGTCTGACCCATCACCAACATGATCATCATTTACTAGTTTTGTTTTACCTCTTGGCTTTAGAATAAAGATGCCTTTTAGTAAACGATGACAACACAGCCTTTCATTTGCTTTTACAACAAATACAAATAATACCTACCTTGTATATGTAACCTTAACTTTTAATGGCGTAGCAAGGGCTCTTCAATGACATCAGTCACAGAGCATTCTGATCAAGAAAATGTTATTCTCTTGGCCAGTGCGGATAGTCAATTTTGAAGGCATAAAATCTTTCTACTTACTTAGGTGCTTCCATGACTTCATCTCCCTAGTGATGAGTGTATTTATACCTTAATAATTACTTAAATCATGTACAAATATGAAAGGTCCACAGGGCCCAATCCAACCCCCATTAAAGTCCATGTGAGCTATTCCATTAAATTCAGTAGGAGTTAGATTCGTTCCATAATGCATATTAATATGCTTTTGTGCAGATATACAAAGGCTCTAAAAAAATCTCATTTCTGAAACATAATCCAGTAAATGCTGTTCATTGATTCATATTATGAAACCTTTTTTTGATTTTTCCAGGGCATGACTTACCATCTCCCTTCTTCCTGATGATTAACCTCAATGTTCCTGTAAATTCCAAGGCATAATGAAATCAGACTAATAGATTTTAAGGTCAGAAGGAACCTGTGTGATTATCTATATCTGACATTCTGCATCTGTCTACCCTAAACTGATCACTGCTTTAAATCCAATAGCATTGGTTAAATTAAAGCATATATCTTTTTTAAAACATCTAATCTTGATTTAAAAATTTCTAGTGATTGAAAATTCAGAACATCCATTGGTAAATTTTTCCAATGGTCATTTATTTTCACCGTTAAAAACTTGCACCTTATTTCCTGTCTGAATTTGTCTAGTTTCAGTTTCCAGCCATTGATTCTGTTATATCTTTGACCGACAGCCTGAAGATCCTTTTATCAAATTTCCATTCCCCACGTGAGTGCTTAAAGATTGATCAAGTCACCCCTTAACCTTCTCTTTGATAAGCTAAATAGACTGAGTTCAAGGCTTTTCAATAAGGCATGTTTCCAATCCTTTAATCATTTAGCCAACTTGTTGACAAATAGCCTTCTTCCAACCTCCCTTCCCCCCCGCCACACACAGGATATGTAAAGATGGTCTCTAAATTGACAGTTTCTTACTTCATGTTTTTATATTTCATTCAGTTTAGGACCTTTTCTTCCTCCCAAGATGGATACAATTTTTAATGCAACCTTAATGCTCTATTCTAAACACCTTATGAGATGGAAGCCTCTTTGTGCACATCATAGAAACTGCACAGATTTTATCCTTCTAATTGTGAGCTGGAATGAACCTGAATACCTCAGCCTTACTAATTGCCTTTGTTACTGACTGAGGCTCCTGCAAGTTGTGTCTATTTGTACTGTAGGGTACTATACACGATGTGCTATGAATGAGGGAAGTACTCATTGAATTCAGCGTACAGCATGCAAAACATACCTCTCAGAAATATGCATTTTAAACAGGTGCATGTTGAAAACACGAACACTTCATAGTACATGGCTCAGTCCAGTGCACAAAAATGCTTATGGCCCAATGCACATTTTATGACTTGTGCGTTGAATGAGACAGGACTGCAGTGGACACCTGCTTCATTCATCACATTCTCTTCCACGTGTTCACAGAATAAGCGAAAATGATAAATTTGTTTTAAAGACCCCAAACAGATTGATTTCCCATGTTAATTATTTAGAATATGATTATACAGTTACCTTTGCTTACCTACATTGTTTCTTTGGAAAAAGCTATTCTTATCCCTACTTTACCAGCATCTGTATCTATGATAAAATGTGATAGAAACCGTGGATATGTGAGAGTTGGAGTTATCCCAGCCTGATTTTATGCTGGATTTATCCATAAAATACCCTCTTCAAACAAATTATTGTATTTTTACAATGAATTTCTGAGTGGTCTTTGCTAGATCAGCTAAACTAGGGATAACCTTGCAATAATAGATATAAAGCTATATAAATCCATGGATGTCCCTAACACTGATGAAGGTTAGACTTTTTGTGCTGTCTGGGTTTGTCTTGGATCAGGAGAAATTCTTTTACACTAATTGAATGGCCCAGATAAATTTCTTCACTCTGAAATAATCCATCCTTCTTCACATTCATTTTAAACTGGAATACTTTAACTGATCAAAGCCTGTTCTAAATTCACTTTTGTATGGCACACTGCAACATATACCAAGAAATTACCTTTAATAATGGGAGAAACTGCTACATACCCATTATCTCTGTACAGCCATGAGCTCTGTCTAAGCATTATATATTTCTATCCAACCCAAGTAAACATTTATTCCATTTCATGTTCTGGACTAGAGAACCACCAGTGATTTATCCATGACCAAGAGTAAAAGTCCTATATAAAAGGTTACTTCCTTATCAATCCTCACAGAATCTTTCATCCTCATCTTACTTATTTCACAAGAATTTTTGAAGATAGTCATGGTTTTGAGAATGGTTCAGTAGTTGGACAAACAAACCGGTTTGAATGAAACAAGATTTATCCCTCAACATTTGCCAACAGTCATACAGAACATTCCAGAGATTCAAGACACCTCTTTTTTTTTTGACTTCCTTGCTAGTCTAGAATAAACTTTTTTGCTACAATTTTTTTCAAGGAATGCAAGCATTTTTTTCCCTTATGTGCTCTTACTTCAGCAGACAGGCAATAAATCTAAACCCAAATCAATATGCATTCTTCAGAAATTATTACTGTTTTCATTAAAAGGCAAATTTGTTCAATCTAATTAAAAAATTGTTTGAGTTGTAGGGTTTTATTTTGGTGGAGTGGAGGGAGATTGGAGTCAATTCACCGGTTACAATTATAAACTGACACAGTTCTTGGTTATCAATTTTCCAAACTCATCTTCAATGAGCTCACAAAATATTTTGCAAGACACCATATCTTAAAGTAATATCAAACTCTACATGGATTTTTTAAAAATTACTCTTCATTGATTCTAACTCTTATGCATCATAATAAAATTACCACCAGCTGCACTTTAAACAAATGTATTTCACATGCAATCAAATACAATAAGTGATAACTTTAAATTGAAATCTGGCCGACTGTCACTAGATCAACTGGGAGACAAAAGTCAGACCAAAGAATTTATGGACCTTTTGCTTGTGCCTGAATCAGCAAATTCAGCATTCTATGGAAAGTCAGATAGTTATGGTGGACCCATCAAAAGGATGTACAGCCCCTTCATCCTGTGCTGCATGAAGTTTGCCCAGGCTATTTAAGATTATTTAAGATTTAAGATTACTTAAATTATTTAAGATTAACTCACTTTACAGGCCCTGAAACACAAAGCACCATAAAGAATCTTAAATATTCCTAACAGTATTTTTCTAAAAGCGAACGGCCTCTTTGTGCAGATGGGTGGTTCTTTAAACATCTCTGGCCTAGTGGCCCAATTTACCATATTAAGCCCAGGAAGAAAACAGCTGATACAAAAGCATGAATATCAAACAAGTAGGGAAAAGTCATGTCAAGCATAATGGTAAGAAAAAAATGTATTTAACTTCCTCCTGCAACTAATGGAAAACCCAACCTCTCTCACATTCTGTGCCTTTCTTTTCAGTGATGTTTCAGCTGTTACACTGCACAGGCAGTTTCTGCAGTGTCAACTAACATCTCTTTTGGTAGTAAAAAGGACGTTAGAAGGGTATATTTCTAAATATTTTCCTTACAGGAAATGCAAGTACAATGTTGTATTGGCATTAGCCTCTTTGGTAACATATCAATGACATGATATTGTCCAGTACCTTAAGAATGTGTTTCTGAATAGATGGAATGTGTCTCATTGCTTATCTGGAGTCTAAGCATTTTAGGTGGGCTAACTGCATATCATATAGGAAAGCTCTTGAAAATCTGTGTCTAATCACATGCAATAGAAATTGTAATCATCTTAGTTTAAATAGACATTGTCCCTCAACTACAAATGACTTTCTGTAGATGATTAAACTGCCAAACAATAAGCTTATCTGATTCAATTAAAACAGCATTTAACATCAAAGACACCAAATATATCAAAACATAGAAGGCAACTCAAGATCGAGCTATTCAGCAGTCAACCTACCAAAAACCTAACAGAGGGCTGTGAAGCTAGTCACAAAAGACATGTGGATAGCATAAAAGGCCCAACTCCCAGATAGTAAAGGTTTGATTTTGCTGTCACACTCATGTAAGTCAGGAGTAAGTCCATGTAAGCCACTGACATTATATTAATGGAAGATCAGAGAGAGACCAGAATGGGGCACTAAATAAGTACTAAATGGAAACAATAACAGAAGGACATAAAAGCCCACCAGTCTGATGCTTAACTATTTTATGCTCTGGACATCTCCACAACAACATTACTGCTGAACTTTATGGGTCTCACTCATCTGTGGGTTCAAGGGCTCAAGTGACTCCACGTCTTTTGTTTTACTGACTGATATTTCCAATTTTTTTTTCTCTTATCCTCCCAATTTCTAAGGCCTACTTGATCTTGAAATTACACCAGCAGTTCCAGTGCAGAATACTTTCAAAGCAGAGCATGCAATTCTTTCCTCCCGCTTAATTATATCTAATTGAAAACACCCAAATATACACAGATACTTTTGTAATGTTACTGTTACACAGAAGAGGTTGCAAATATATAGTGTGGTCATGAATGGAGGGGAGGCGAGGTGGAACATCTCTTTGCTAATGAGGTCCAAATTGTGAAAATATTTTACAATAGCTGTAAAAAGTTGAAAGGCCCCCATTTACAGTAAATACATTCCTTTGGGATTTCTGTATCACGTCATTGCATTATTTAAGTGCTTGCCAGGTAAATCAGATCTGCATGGCAAGGTCCCTCGTGGACACTCTGCTAGTCTCCTTCCCTGGTTACACGAGTCTCCAGGTGGAGCACGCGCGCACGCACGCACACACACATTTTTGTTTCAATCTTTCTGTTTGTGGTAGGAAAGCATCATAAGGGTGGGTTGTACAGCATGCTTTAAAGATAGTCTGCTTTCAGATTAATCTATTCTCCTCTTGAAGAACGTTCAACAGCTGACCCCCTTGCCCAGAAATACTTTTTTGCCATCTTCACCCTGAAATTTGTAGGCTGCATGGTTTGTGGAGAGGGGGAGGGAAGAGGGCACAGCTGTGTAAAGATGTAGTTAAGTTCTGACATGGTTTATTCATTAATTAGATGTTATTTAGTGTACCCCGTGGCCAGTGCTAAATCTTCAAGTTCTTTTTCATTATCTAATGCTTTAACTCCTTCATAGCCTCACATGCCTTTGTTAATCCTTCTCTTTTATTTATTTAACATGAAAGAAAAGCTGCAAGTTACCATAAAAGAGTTGTCCGGTTTTTAATCCTTTGTAAAAAGGGTGGAAATTTTAACTGGGTTGCAACCAAACCAAACCATCTCATTTTTCTTAGAAGCCAAAAGTGTTCTCAAATCACTTTCCCTGACCAAGTTTTTATAAACACAAAGATGGGGGGGGGTAGGAGTGGAAAGGAGAAAACTAATAGGTGTTCTTCAGGTGGTAAGGGTTGATGATTGTTGTCAGCTTTGGGCCGGAGTTATGACTCTTTCACTGAGTATGCAGAATCCCTGGTCCATGTCCACCTGAAGTCAGGTGAAAGGTGTTTCCTAAAATTTTCTCATCTTCCCAGTTTCTGGAACCAGTAAGCTGCATCTAGGGCATCTCATTTAACCAATGAAAAATATGATCAGCTTCAGATCTGTTGACATGAGGCTTACTTGAAAATAAAGGAAAGGAAGAAAAAGGACAGACACTGAGCAATCAAAACAAAACTGACAAAAAAGATGAAGACTAGCCCCCTTTGAGTTATAATGTATTTTAGATGTCCTCTGTCCTTGGAAAAATACCAGGCTATTACGACAATTTGTTCATGACTAAACACAGAACTTAAAACAACAACACGACCTTAAAGTAGTTTCACAATATATCAACAAGAGTTGAGTTCTTAAAGGAAAGTCCCCAGCATCCACCAGGGTTCTTCTGGTAAGTGTGACTGGCTTCCCAATCACCCCAAGTTCCAGGGGTGTACATACTTAAAGCCCATCATTTCAGTTTTGTTGTTGAATATTTGCTGTGAATTTATCAGTGTGTGTTACAAAAATTTTAAAATGTGTGAAAATTGGTGCCAAAAATTAACTTTACCATTTTCTGGGTAAACACAAGGGCAAATACAACTTTTTAATTTTTTTCATAAAACTCCTTATGTTCTATTGGATACAGTTTTGCATTTTTGATGCATTTTAGGCATCCCCAAAAGCTATGGAACTTGCTGGAACATTGGAATGGTTGCCTGCAGCTCATTGCAGGAACCTCATTAAATTCCACATCACAGACTAAGATTATTTCACCAACAGAATCCCAGCTCCCCATCAGAGATGGAAAGAAACCAGGCTATTGTGAGAAAGGGAGAGAAAAACTATCTTTAAATGTGAACAAACTAATATTTGAATGACAATACTCAAAATCAAAGTCACAGGTGTGTTTGGCATCTCAAGAAATTTGTGGGTTTTATGTCTGGCACAAGGATTGCATTTTCCTCTCTGTTGGTATAGGATCTAGCACATTGAAGGCACTAATGTAATCTAGATAATCACTAATAACACAAAATCCATATTGTGTAGAACCCAAAGACAGTAATAAACTATCAATTATTTGCTACTGGTGCATGCCATTGGCACTCCCTGTGAACATGCATTGGCACAGAGAATGGTGCATGCCATTGGCACTTGGTCCCAGTGAACAAGGAATTTTAACTCATATTCTTCCTCCTCCCTTTCCACAGATGCTTGGACAAACAGCCAGTGACTAACGGAACAAAAACTGTGCTAACGAGTCAAAAAACAAAATAAGAAAAAAAACCCACACAAACAAAATGCACCCTACAGTTTCTTTTTTGGAGAAAAAACAGTACTTCAAAAGTGAACTGATATATAAAATGTAAGCAATAGGGAACTGTATCACATGATGTTGTTTAAATTCTCATCACCACCTTAGATATCCTGCAATATAGCTCCGTGTACACCTATAACAGTGTATACAGCACATTAAGATGAACTGTTAATCTTAAATACAATAACATGAATATAAAACGGGGAAAAATGATGAATCACAGAAAATGTTCTGGAATCTGAACTAGTATTAATCTATAAATACTACGAAGTATCTGACATTTAGTTATGCTGTTTGAAATTTCAAGTTTGAAATGTTCTCTAAGCCAGGGAAAATTGGATGGATAGACTAACAGATGGATGGAAAAGTCCATTGAGTGCATTATTGGCTGCCATTCAGTGAATGGCAGGCAGCTAATAAAGCACTCAAAGGAGTTTTCCATCCATCTGTTCTTAATAAAAATAAATGATGATGTTCTGAATCTAGTTGTTTTGATTTTTAGCTGCACTGTTCAATAATATAACTGATAAGCGGATCCTGAAAAGCCCTTTACAGATTGTGACCAACCCACCAATATTGTTTCCTTTGGACATGTCGATGCAAAAGTGTTTTCTCTCCTTTTTCCTGATTTATAAGAAGAAATTTTTATGCTTGGGTGAACTTAATAGCCTAGCAGTTTCATTGTTCTATTGCAAGTAATGATATTAAATTAGTGCTGCTCCGTTTAGTGGCATGAATCTTTATGGCTTTCTTATGTTTGGGGAAATGTATGTTTATGAAACTCTCTTTGTTGCCCTGGAAAGCACAGCATGCTACATTAATAGAAAACCTCTTTCATTTATTTTAATACATTTTAAAGTGGATTTTATTTCCCTTCTGCCAACAAATATAAGACAGGGAAAGGTGGCCATCCATCTCTCCTATTATAAAGTAATTGTAATTAAAAAGACAACACCCTTTTCCTTCTAACCGTAGTTATATAGGGACAAATTCTGATATACTACTCATTATAAGTAAGTGTCTTAGTCTACAATAATTCCTACGTTGGGTAAAGTATTTTTCACTCAATGTGAGTTTAGTATCAGAATCTGGCCAAGTCATTTCCTGTCTCAAATACCACTTGATCAGTGACCAATTCTGACTTTCTAAGTGGTGATCATTGTACAATTAACAAACATACAGTACAAGCCAAAGATAGTAACTTCAGCTACTGTGTTCCCAAAAGCTTTTGGAAAGTCTACTGTCTTTAGTAGTAAATTTTAGAATGTATCACTGGAAAATTGCTGGAAAAAGAGACAAGAGTTTTAAATGGCTTGTCCTATGGAAGTATAAGGAAGCCCCTAGTAAAATTACTTTATTTTTCTCCTCTAATTTTTTTTTAGTGTCGTTCTCAGCAAGTGAAATAACTGAAAAAGCAATTTAAAAGCAACGGGCACACAAAGAAAAAGCTTAAGGTATAAAGTTAATGATTTTCACTTTGAGACAGTTTTCAAAAATGGCCTCTAAAATTTTGTACCCATGATCAGTTGTGAGCATACATGATGGAATACTGATATTTAGCTTTCTGATCTGCAAGCATAACTCTACATGCTCAAAATGAGAGTCCGGGCTAAAGATCTTTTCAAAATTTGGCCCTATGGGTTTACTTTGTCCTATGAGAATGTCCTATTAAAACAAACACAAATAAGCCATTTCTTGTTTATAGAAACTAACTTTTCTTTGTGTGGGGAAAAAAATCTGCTGAAACCAGTGATCAGGTGACTTCAGTGAAGCTATACTAATTCACAACAGTTTTGTTCCTAGCCCACTGCAAACCTTGCACAGTGTGTGCAAAGGCAGTGGGAATGGGAACCCATGTGTTAACGGAGGTGGCAGACATAATGGCCACCCTGCCCCTGGTATGGCCCTCTAAACTTTGCAGCCCACAGGGAAGAATGTTAAGTGTCAATTGCCCTGTTGGGTCTCGTCTCCGGACTATGCGGCTCAGGGGGAAGAACGTTAAGTATCGATCTCCCCTGATGGGCCTTAATTTCTCAGGTGATTTTTGATCACCCTGTTTACTTCTCGGCACCCCCGTCACCACGAAGGAGGGATCATTGTCTGGGGTCCCAGTTACTTCATTGGTCCTGACCTGCATCTCATTTTTTAATTGGCTATTTTATACTCTGGCCACGCAGTACACTATTTAAGCTCCTGCCCCAGCTAGCTCAGGTGTTCTCCCACCCTCGAATGCTAAAGGGTACGTCACGAACCGGTCGGACTGATCCCCCGACTGAGACAGGGAGTTCCCGCCCACGAGACCTTTGGGTGTCTGCGAATTGCCGGCCGAACGATTAAGTACTGAGATGCTGCAGCTGGTCTGCCTCCTCGCTTTGGGTACCACCACGGTGCTGGGACAGGTATTATAAATTGATGTGGT
Source organism: Mesoclemmys tuberculata (assembly GCA_007922155.1). Classification (NCBI taxonomy): domain Eukaryota; kingdom Metazoa; phylum Chordata; order Testudines; family Chelidae; genus Mesoclemmys; species Mesoclemmys tuberculata. The sequence continues at coordinate 1,285,464 of ML677027.1, forward strand.
TACCCTACCTCTCTCCATCTATTCTTTTTTTTTATGAAGTCATTTACGTGTTGTCCACAAGTGTAATTAATTCCTATTTGTATCTGATATAGTTTTCTTTCTCTCCTTGTTTGCTTTTTTCTGTGTAGCTGCTTATTACCCCACCTGTAATTTCATGACCCTTCGCACTGTGTAGCTGTTTATTGCACCATATGTCTCTTCCCTTGCTTTTTTGATATATGTTTTTTTATGAGATTACTATAAAATCCCCTTTTTGTCACTCAAATTTGGTGTCTGTCTCCTTGGTGGGTGTCGCCGGTCCATTGCAGTCACATCTCGAACCCCGGGGTTTAACACCATGCAGCTTCAAGGGACAAGAGTCCTCCCTGGCCGTCTCAGAAACAGCACTTCACAGCTTTCATTATAGCCTATTTTTAATAGTTAAAGCCAGGGCCTACAACTATAAATTCCCACCAACTTTTATGGAGAGTGGACTTCTACATTTGCAAACACAGAGGTCTTCTAAGCACTCCTCTGACCCATTTACAAGCCTCTCATGCACTTCTCTGGTGTTCTTCTATGGACTCAGCTCTGTGCCATTCAGCTCACACAGAAAAAGAATTCCAGAAGTTAACAGGAATCAAACTAATAGAATGCTATGCAAATGTCCAATGTCATAGGGTTCTCTAAAAATAGTTTTAAAAAACCCTCCTTGCTTCCTTAACACCTCCCCCGTGCCCACCACACACACACCATGAAGCAGGACAGCCACAGTCTCACAATTACAGTGGGATTGGGGGATTAGCCCATACAAGAACAGAAATATATACTTGAATAAAATGCAGATACATCTTAGTTTTCATATTATATTCATCTGAAAGCATCACTGATACTTCGTGTTTTTTCCAAAGGGGGAGGGAAAACCAGCCAGACACACATTCCTCTTTAATATACATATAATTTGAAAGACCTGAGATGTCAAAGCATAAAAATTGAAAGTTAATATTTGGCAGATTTAGACAGGTTTCAATTTGGCACTGATACCTAGGAAAAGATTATGAAAAAGAAGGAGCTACACATGCTCAGAGGTACATTTCCACATTTAAATCCTCAGTTCCAAGTTTTTTTTATTTTTATTTATTTTTTTTTAAGAAAATAACAGTCATCGGTCAATATTAAAAAACTTAATCCTTGTAAAATTTCATTTCAAGCAATTTTTTTAAAAAACCAAAAAACACCATTCTGGATGGCTGAAGCCTTGACTACTTTTCTCGTAATATTGTTAAAGATCAATCCTTCTTCACCTATTACAAGGGAGTTCTCTGCTTTATTTCAACAGGATTAGTAAATTTTAAATATATTTTAAATATGTTTATTTTAAATGTATGTTCTTTGGAATTAGGATTTATTTCTTGTTTATTGACCCTTAGCTGTCCTCAAATATGTAAATTTTGCTGCAGTAGAGAATCCTCCTACTTTTTGTGTCTAGACATGTGTGTCATGCAAATATTGAAGGTCAGAGTTCTTTTTTTTTAAAAAAAATACCACCTTAGTTAATTTAGTGTTAATAGAAGGTGACTGAGCACCAACAGTGAATTTCTCTATTTCTCAGCCTAAGAATTTCTCAGAGGGAGAAAGCATTCTTCGAATCCTGACACTTGATAAAAATTAGCAATACTTTTTATCAGAGGCAACACACCTACTGTGAAATGAAAACTTTTGCTAGCCACAACTTAGCAAATTTTGAATTTCCAACCACAGCCTTTTGACCTTTTGAAAGTAGTGTTGTGCAAGATGTAGCACAAATCAGTATCTTCTCTGATTTGCCTCTTAACTCTAAAACTCAAAGCCCAAGAAAAGCTTTTATCTTAATTCAACACACCAAATACCTAACCCACTTGAGGATAGATACACTGCACGAATGACTCGTTACTGTCTCTGAATCATTCCTCAGAGGCTTCACCATCATAGGTAGCTTTGCAATTTATTCTGATGGAATCTCATTCTAATGTTGGAATGATATCAAATTCAGAGACACTAACACAGGCCATCTGGATTAACAATAGGATTTTGAAATCTACGTGCACCCTGACTATCATACCAAATACCCAGCCTGTCGAGTACTTCATGGAATGGCAACACTCTTAAACCAAACCAATGAGACGCTCCCAATACTGCAAATACAATTTCTGAATATTCTGCATTTAGGACAAGGCTTTCAGTAGCATCTCCCAAAAAGACCCAACCCACTAACCAGTGCCAAGATTAAATGTAACAATATATCTGACCTACTCACCTAGCACTAAACAGTCTTTGGTAAGAGGAAGTCTTGTTACATTTTTAAACCTCCCTTTCTCTCCTTCCTCCCCTCCTTTTGGAGGAGGACCTCTCTTACTAGGTGTTTGTGCAGTAACTAGTACAATGGGGTCCCAGTCTTAGATGTGACCCACAGCTGTTAAAGTAATCTGAATAAAATAATAAATTCACATGAAAATATGGGGTTGATCAATAGCAAAGCCTTATGATAAATTAGTTTAACATTAAACTTTGACTGCCTCACCTGCTGTGTGCCCATTAATTCACCTCCAGACAAATACTTCCAACATTCCAAACCCCATGCTCTAGGTGTCCCTAAACTTCTGGCTGCCAGGAGCTGGGACTGGATGACACAGGGTAGATCATTCGAAATTGCCCTGTTCTGTTCATTCCCTCTTATGGATCTGGAACTAGTCACTGTCAGAAGATAAGATACTGGTCTGACCCAATATGGCCATTCTTATGTTCTGTTATGTAAACCTCTGAGCTGTGCTGGTAGAAAAATGGGCAATTTTTGTGAACCAGTTTTGATAAATTTTGGAAAAAAATGTTCCTGAAATTTTTAATAAATTCTGACCTGTTCTAAGCCTAGGCAGAGTCAAACATGTACCGCTTTTTAATCAACATGCTAGAAAATTCTCTTTTCCCCCATTTGCAAAGTTCGTCTCCAAACCACTTTTCTTTTTAAAGTATTATTATTCTGTGTAATAAGAATGCTAATATGAAAATAAAATGTATTGTAAATATTGCTTAATTGTGCTGGTCGTATCACACTATACTTTTAATCTATTTGGTATGTACATTTCATATATTTTTACACAACAAAGAGAGATCATGGCATTGATGATTTTGCTGATTGAAGTTCCAGCTGCCGTGCTGTTTCTCTAGGAGTGTATTTGCAGGGTGTGAAGAATTCTAGCAATATTATTTGCTACACTGGATTACAGTGTCTCTCAACTGTAGTTAATTCAAGGAATTGGAGCAATATCCAGCATGATGATCCATGCCCAAGTGATGATATATTTGCATATGCCAGGGAAAGAGAGCATGTGTATATATGTAAAAGCATCCTAGAAGGTCTTCCAAGCAGCTTCATTTGTAATCATTAGGCTCTCGCAGAGTATTCAGCATTAATAAAACAGTACTAATTCTACTTCATCCCCCCCTCCCCGCAACACACACTCCAGGCCTATGACTGAGTGTTGCTTTTAACGATAATAGTTCACCGTGGATGTTAATACCATGGGTGTTAATGCATTTTCTTCCTCTGCCAACTTAGCTGACCCTAGCCCTGTTGTCTGTGGTACCTTGATGGTTTTTTCTGCCTTCCTACTTAGCTGGGGCCTCTGCCAGCTTGGCTGCTCCGGGTGCTGAAGCCTGCTGCCCTCTTGCTTGGCTGTCTTCTCTGCCAACTGCTCTCCTGCTGTGATCAGGCACTAGCACAAAGCTCGGTGCCTACTGTCCCCCACCATGCTTTCCTGGCTCTAGTTCCTTATGCTCACTGCCCTATTGCTTTGGCTGATCTCCTACCACTGCTTGCTGAGATGTCCGCTGGCTAAGGCACTTGCAGTTCCATTCAGCAACTTGATTAACCTGCTTCTCACGCCTTAAGAACGACAAACCCTTCCTTCTCCCTCCTTCTAACAGAGACTAATGAGGATGAGGTTTCCTACTCTGCTATCCTACTTGTGACATGTTCATCATCATTTCAACCTACTGAAATCCTAGATTACTCATATAAATCCAAACCTGGACACAGCCACACTCAGTTCGGTTTCCATCCACTATGCCCTCACTGCTATATAACATTTTGCACTGACATTAGGTATTAGAACGCCAATGCAGCAGTAAGCATAAATGCTTCATCCTTGTGTAGCCCCTGCTTGCTCAGAGTGGTACTCTGTCCCCCTCTAGCGGGGCTAGGCCATCTAGAGATCGATACTATAGTATTGGCTAAGGGAGACATCTTTTAACTCAGGCAGTTGAAACTCATGTGTTTAATTCAAGAGATCCCAGGTTTGATCCCCAGGGCCAACGTCACCATGTGAGTTGGCATTACACTCGCAGAAACTCATTTACACAACTCAGTACAGTGAGTGGTAACAGGTTTGCAAATGATACATATGAAACTATCATATTTAGTCTTTTTTTCTGTTTGTGTATTTTCAAATAAAAAAATCATGGTTTATATAAATTTGTTAGCTCTCGGTATTTATTCAATGAAAGTTTTGTGTAAACATAATGAACAGGCCATAAAAAGTCTCTAAGAGGATTTGCAATTTGATATTTGAGCTGTGGAATCAGTCACTTGTGACCCATTATGGTGTTATGGTATTATTTTTGTTCCCTGATAGTGATCATTATTTTAAAGACTCTAGGAAGACCTACATAAGTCACTGAGGCTCATCAGATACGATGAGGCTGGAGTGCAGTATAAATATTTATGAGATGGAATTAGAGGGTGGAAGGACTTTAACAGGAGTTAACGAATTTTAGCACTTGACCTCCTTTTTACACTTGCATTATGTTACAGCTACATACATGGACCCAGATCTAGTTGGTAGTTGAATCATTTTGCTTCTGGCCAACCCTCATGAACTAATTAGCACTTTGTCCATGGAGCTGGCATTTGGACAGCCAGCTGCCTGTGTCTATGACTGTTCCAGGGAGCACTACAAGTGACAAATCTCTGTGCTAACAGGAGTTTAGAACTTTGTCAAGGGGTCACTTCAGTTCTCTTACTGCGTACTGCAGTGAGATATCTTGGGTAAGACTGTTCACTTGCCTAAAAGCACAGCAAAATGAGGCAGCTAGATCAACCCTCCACAGGACAAGAAAAACACTGATTGTGTTTAATGGAAGAGAAGTTAGTTTAGTGCTTAGAGCCAACAAGCTGAGGTGGTCTTGGATTGAGACAGTAAGAAGAAGGGGGAAAGGCCCTTTAGAAACCCATTTGAATTACCCATTTTTAGACTAATGTGGCAATAAATAAGGACTAAATATGGCCTAGTGGTTACCACCCCATCCAGTAGAAGGGGCAGTGGTAGGGGAACCCAAGCCCAACCACACCACACGGCTCCAACCCAGGGCCCTAGGAGGGTCAGCAGCATTTTCCCTGAAAAGGTGCCTTCTGATTTACCCTGTCTGAGACACTTCCTACTGCTTCTTTCCTTCTTCAGCTTCTGGTCCCAGATAGGGGAAACAAAAAAACACCTCAGCCCCAACCGGGCTCAACATATAGTCTCGTTCCCGCAGCGAGCCTTCTCCAGCCCCTTTGTCAGGAGCCTTGAGGATAGGTCTGTCTTCCTCCTCAGCCTCCCCCTTCTGAGCTGGGTCTCCCTTTTTAACCCTGTTTCCAGCTGGAGTATGCTCTGGAAGGCTGGAGCTACTGTGTCCAGTACTGTCCTTTAATCCTTTCTAGCCCAACGTGGGGTTTGTATACCTCTCACAGCATCCCACAGTAACATTAGCCTTTTCCACAAACTGCATCACGCTGTTCACTCATACTCAATTTGTGATCCACTATAACCCCGGATCCTTTTCAGCAGTGCTGTCACCTAGCTAGTTATGCCTCATTTTGTAGCCGCGCATTTGATTTTTCTTGCTAAGTGAAGTCTTTGCACTTGCCTTTTGATTTCAAACCCATGTTCTAATTTGTCAAGGTCATTCTGAATGCTAATCCTGACGTCCAAAGTGCATGCAACCCCACCCATCTTAGTGTCAGCCACACACTTTACAAGCATATCCTCCACTCCATTATCCAAGTCATTAATGAAAATATTGCCTAGCACCAGACCCAGGATTGACCTCTGTGCAACCCCACTAGATACATCATCCCAATTTGACAATGAACCATTGATAACTACTCTGAGTATAGCCTTTCAACCAGTTGTGCACCCACCTTACAGCAGTCTAGATAAAATTACATGTCCCTAGTTTTCTTATAAGAATATCATCTGGAACTGGGCCAAAAAGCCTTACTAAAAATCAAGATATATTGTGTCTCATGCTTTCTGTCATCCACTACAACAGTAACTGCTGGCTATTCCTTATAACTATGCTGATTATTCCTTACAACCCTATTATCCTCTAAGTACTTTCAAACTCTTTGTTTAATAATTTGTTCCAGTATCTTTCCAGGTATTCACATTAGGCTGATTGGTTTATAATTCCCTAGTTGTTCTTTGTTTCCCTTTTCCTGTCTTCCGGGACCTCACCCATCCTCCATGAGTTTTCCGAGATAATTGCTAGTGGTTCCCTAACAGAGAATCAAATCCACCAACTATACTAAACTATCTACTTTTATTACTATACGTAAACTACACTCCACACTAAAAACAAAAACAAAACTATCAAAAGCACTATCCATGAAGGAAAGAAACCCCAGATCTGAATAGAGAGAAGCAGTAAATTTCCACCTGGTTTTGTAGTTGGAAGAAACAGAGGAAATAAGCAGGGGTTCTCAAACTTTTTTTCTGAGACCCCCTTTCAAAATATTTCAGGCTGTAATGACCTCTCCCCCTCACGCCCCCCCCCCCCCCAAACAAGTGATGATCCCTCCCATGTCATACCACCCTTTCTTCTGCACTGCTGCTGGGGGTGGTGCTGCCCTCAGATCAACCATCAGGCAGCTGCTGCTCTCTGGCCATGGGGCTAACAGCCACAGCCAGGGTATTCATGGGGGCTGTCAGCTCACAACCCCCTCTCCCATAATAACCACTTGACCCCTTGAGGGGTCCTGAACCCCCCGTTTAAGAACCCCTGCAGTAGAGGGTCCAGCAGCCCCTTATATAAGGGGCTTTATAGAGGAGGTTCTACTGTTAGTTGCAAAGAACAATTATAATGTTAATATCTATTAATTGCATAACAATTACAACACCCCAAAATCCCAACTGAGTTAGGCCTTGATTCTACAATTCACTGCAAAAAACATGTCAAGCCTCCGTGAATTATTTTTTTCCTAATATTTTTGCAAGAGGTGAGGAGGGGCAATATATTTTTAAATCCACTCTCATTCGACTATACCTTTCCTTCCAGGAGAATAGGCCTGGGCATAGCTTCCAATGGTACCAGCCAATACCACTCCTAGGTTGGCCTGAAGAGGTGACTTGATCTCTTGACCCTCCTGAGGACTGAGTTCAGGGCCCAAACTCTGAACCCTACATGGCAGCATGTTACTCTGCCTACAGATGCCTGAGCTAAGAACATAAAATACAAGGCAATTCTAACAATACTACCTGTCACACCACATTCCTACTGGCTGATAGTGTTGTTCTCAGTGTGTGCTTTGAGGAGTACTCACATGTTCCAAAAGATTCAGTCAATACTTCAAGTGCTGAATTTATACTGAACATAGACACTTGCATGTGAAACAGGCAGGCCATATAAATAAATAAAACAAACCAACCGTGGGGTGTAGCTTTTAGTATTGTGTCAAACTGTATTGTTCAGAAATTCCTCCGTTTTAAGGAGGTTATAGAACAACTCAATTTTAACAAAATTGTGTCGCATGAGGCATATATAAAAATACAGAACTGCTAGAAAGGCACTGACAAAAGACGCCCTGCTGTGCTTTGTTTTTGATATACAATCCTCATCAGCATGGAGAAGACTCACTTATTTTCCTGGTTTTTTCTACTTAAACTCCTCCACAGCCCACTCCCCACCCACCTACCCAGATTTCAAAGTAAGTATTTTTAAAATCTGCAATAATCACAGTAATGCAGAGAGAGAAACTGTCAAGAAACAAACTGCATGTGATAAAATAGAATGATTCTAATTAGTTTTAATTAGAGATCTGCACTGAATTTTCCATGAATTATTTAAATTTTCTCACTTTGAAAGATACCCAAAAGTGTTTTTAAAAAGCCTTCTCTTCTGTATTCACTCTCAGCCCATTCAACATAAATTACAGATATTTGATCAAAAGTAGAGATATTTGTAAATGGCTTGTTATGCAATGCTAGACTTTTTCAAATGGCAGGATAGGGTTTGCAGGGCTGTGTGGCACATTGCTATGATTAATGAGATGCAAATCTGAATAATTTAGTTTAGCAAAACGTGTATCCACTTCTAGTCTAAAAATCAGAAAATAGCTATCTGATGAGGCTTTACAACAGCAGATCCAACCAGATCTCAATAAAAAATGGCTACAGTATCCCACAGTCTGAGGATTCCCAGGGAGTGGTGCACAGAAGTGGTATCAAGGCCCAGAATCTAGTTTACTGGAGCCAAATTATCAAAGTCTGTTAGCTAGAAAACTATCTTTAGAGTATATAACTGGAAGACCATAGGGGAACAAAAAAGCATGGTTAGTGAATAAGAGCTCCGATTAAAGTAAATAAATTTGAAAGTGAAGCCTTGGAATAAGCGTCAGCATGGCAAACACTTATGTATGAGAACAGCATACCATCTAACTGCTAGTGATCATTATTATTACAGCGCATTCTGCTTAGGTTGCTAGACATAAAACCGTGCTGAACAGGAACATAAATGGCATATGCAGTGAACTGAAGTTGCAAACATTAAGTATGGGATTTTCAGAACCACAAGTCCCCTACAGTTTCAAAGGGACATGTGCTTTTAAGTCAGTAGATGACTTTGAAAATCCCATTCTTAGGCCTGGATTTCAAAACTATACACCGAATTTAGTGAAAGTGATGTGCAAGCAGAACTCAGGAAGCTGTGTATGTATGTTGGCAAATTCAAGCACGTGTAGGCACATTCACACGTGTAATGACAGGATGGGCGAAGGCCAGCATGAGGCACAAGCATCACCTATTGCTTCAATACAAGTCCACACGCACCACCCTTTCTGCAGGTATTTTTTTCCTGGCTGATTTATGCATTCATTGTCAGAGACAAAACAACTGTGCACTCCTCCACTAAACTTAGTACTTTGCATAATGCTTAAACTAGTCTAGTTTCTATATAGGTTTTTCTACAGCACTCATCACCCCAGAATCCAAGCGCCTTCCAGGGATGAATTTAGCGACATGACTATACCTCTGTCACGTTTGTTCTAACATTCTTTCCTATCAGAGCAGGAAGCGTGTGCAGTGTAGTGTCTCCTTTTGGTTGGTTGGTTGAGCGAAACAAACATCTGTTGCTATATGCATATTAGAGAAGGATAAGTCACAGAAAAGTGATTAGTACTTGGAGCAGTAAGTGGTGAGGTTGTGATGGTTTTTAGTTCATTGTACAATCTCCCACACTCTTATTGCTGAGAGTATAATAATAATAAACTTGCAATGGGCAATATATTTGCATATGTTTTAAGTACTCTGATTATTCATGTCTGTGGGGCGAATACACTGAAGAACAGAATCTAAGCTTCAGATCAGTACGCAAATAGCCAAACTATGCTATTAGCCAGTACTGTCACCTACAGTAGCAGGCAGCACATTAGAATCAGATCAGGAAAGTTTGTATAGTCTATTTGGTCAACCAAGAATCAAACTAGGCATTAAATGGAATACATTGTATTTCTCAGTGCCACACATCCAAAGCATCTAGGAACCTTAACTACCATTTTAAATATGTCCACCATTTGTTGACTGGGTTTATAACCTAAGGGTCTGGCTGGACTCCAAGCTCCTACTTCAAGATCAGGTAGCTGCTGTGGCCCGGTTGGCTTGCTATCATTTACAGATGATCAGGAGGTTGCAACTAATCCTTCTGGCTACAGACTCTGATACCTTTGTCACCTCCAGAACAGACTACTACAATGAGCTCCTCATGTGACTACACCTTAGAACCACACAGAAACTGAAGCAGGTACAGAACGCAGCTACCTATTTGATAAGTTACAAGACAGTATTCATCTCATCTTGCATGAATTTGCATTGGCTGCCTGTAGGTTTATGGGTGCTGTTTAAGATGTTGGTTTTGACCTATAAATTCCTCAGTGGCTTAGGCACTATCTACATGAAACAGCCACTCTTCCCATATGTAACACAATGGTCAAGATTAGCTAAGATGCTGGACCTGAGGCTCCACTGGTAAACATTAGTTAAGTGTTTTCTGTGCGGCGGCCCCCCATGATCTGAAGTTGCCTGAATCTGATAATTCAGGGCATATGATAAATCTTATTTTCTTCCAGTCATCTAAATAAATGCGTAAAATAAATTAACGAAGCTGGTGTAATGTTCCATCTGCAGCAGAATATGCCACTCGACAGAATGGTTTTACTGCTCCCTTACTGCCCAATCTGTAGACCATCAGTGTCAATAGAATACCTTGCCACTGACTTATGTAAACTTTGGTTCAGATTTTTATTCTCTGCTAGACTCCTTTGCAGTCCTATGAGGCTACTCCACCAGGAGTCTCAGTAAACTACTCAGTTGCTTATACTAATGGTGACTTGTGATAAACAAGCCCTATAGGACTGCATAAGATTCTAGCAAGGAGGAGAAGAAAACTGTATTCTTAGTCATGCACGATGTGCACCCAACGGGTATAACATGAACACAGGCAGAGAGAAAATAGACAGTCAATGTCAAGATATTCCTGGAGGTCATCATTTAAAAGAAAAAAGCTCTGCAGGTTTACACGACACTATGCTACCCCTGACACATAGGTATAGATATTAGACTAAGATATGGCACTGTTTTGAAGTGCATGTTGCCCTCAGAAGAGAAGCTAATATCTCATAGAAAATACCTGCACAAGAAAACTGACAGTTAAGTTTAACTGACTGCAAATTTGATCCTTTATAGCAACTGAAGATTCAATCATTCATAGCAACAGGCCTGCAGAAATAAACCAGGTGGGCTAAAGATGTTGTCAGCCTCTTTTCAGAAAAAGTCAACAGCATGAATACACACACTTTGCAAACATTTCCAGTTTTTTTTAAAAAGCCACATTACAATAAAGTAACAGTGGGAAGAAAGGTACATCTGGCCTACAAATATGTAAGGCTAACCAGTGTGTATTGCATGCCTTCTGAAACCAACACAATAATTCGTGTGACCAGATGTCTCCACAAGACCCTTCTTACATCTTCCAAGGAGGAAGCAGTATAAAGCTTCCAAAGAGGAGGAGTTTAGCTGGCACATTTTGCATTCTCATTTGTAGTCAGTGTCTCAAGAGGAGATTAATCTTGAGCCATTCTCTGTTTTCATTATATCTTTGTCACACAAATGAGAGTGCTGTCCTACTTTACCTTGTGTTTTCTTACATTAGGAATGGGTGGGGATATTGCAAATATATTTCTCAGCCACTCAGATTTAATCACTTGGACTTTTATTCATAGAAAGGAACCTTTTGAAAGACGGATCCTTTTTCTGGTAGCGTCTGAGCCCCCAGGGAATGGCGTTAAACTGCACTGATGTCCTGGGAAGCCCTGATAATGGCACACAGCCTTTGTTATAATAAGCTTATTTTCCAAGTGCCCGGCCTCAAGATGGGGATGTTGGAGCATCTAGGTTTTAAAAGAAATGCAGAGTGGTTTCAGCAGCATTACGAAGACAATCAAAGGTAAAAACAGTATTGATGTGTCCAAGAAAAGAAAAAGGGCCTGGGGAGAAGAAACAAACAAAGGAAGGGGCACACAGAGAGATAGAGAAGAGAGATATTGAGAGAGTCCCTGAGGGTATGTGTATACTGAAACTCGGAGTTTGCTTCCCAACTTGACAGATTCATACTAGCTCTGTTCAAGCTAATCCTCTAAAAGTAGTAATATAGCCATAGGTATCGCAGACAGCTGCGTGGACTAGCAACCTGAGTACAAACCTACCCGGATCCCTGGTTAAGTACTCAGGTAGGTAGCCCAAGTTACCACCCATGCGACCTCTAGCTACACAGTTATTTTTAGCCAGTTAGCATGAAAATTAGACCATGTCTGTCGACTCACACTGGGTAGCACACACCCCGCTGCAGTGCAGACGTATTCCAAGAGTGAGCTTGAGCAAGCACGGGGAAAAAAGAAATTGAAAGTATTAGATGGAACTGAGTACTTAGATTAGGGACTCCATTTCAGATCAGTAACCCAATACAGCAAAGCACTGAAGCACGTGTTTATAGTTAGGCCCATGCGTCAATGTTTTCCTGAATCAGGATATCTTTGGAAAGAGACCAGAGGGAATATAGGCCTAGGCAAAAAGGAAAACATACGTTGTGCGGGGAACGTAGGCTGAGCCGGAACCTTCATAAGCGTCTTCTCTTCTGGAAGCAGAACCAACAGTGCCTTATCTGCAGACCTTATCCTTTTGCTGGTCATATTTGTCTTTGTCTTCTGGCTAGGACAACAGGTTGTCTCAGTCTAGGGCTGTGCACAGAAGTCTAGGAGAGCGGGAATGGGACACTTTGGAGTCCAAAGAAAGAAGCTTTAGCAGAACACAAGGTCTTTCCTTTCCACAAATGATAAAGCATCCATAATCTGGCCAACAGTTTTGAAAGTTCTCAACTGGTGTAAACCAACATGGCTCTATTGAAATCAATGGAACTAGGCTGAGTTACATCATCTGAAGAGCTGGTTGTCAGCAGTAGTTTGCTGATATACACCTGATCTAAAAACAAGGAAAAGTGTGTCGGGAAATAAGTGATCTCTTAGTATGGAAAGTGGTTACCAATAGGCACCACCTTGTGGCTGGTTTTGGTATCTAGACTAGTTATTAAGTGGTGTATAACAACACTAATAATGCATTCATACACTGTGGGCAGAATCCTGCTCCTTTTGCATCCTATGTCAAAATTCCTATAAACCTGAATGGGAGCAGGAGCAGGCCAAACTGGTATACCAAGCAATTATATTTAGTACTTGTTGAAGATGCTTATAAGATGCCAAGGAAGAACAAGCTCAGGATATAGATAAGGTTTTGAGTAACTTGAAGATGGTTGGGGAGGCAAATGGAAAGTATAAAGTTAATATAGGCAAATGTTACCTAGCAGATCTAGGTCAAGAAAAGCCAAAGAAGGATCAGATAGAACATTAAAAGTCCTTTAATAAATGTAAATACTACAGGGAGTTATGGACATAGAAGAGTGAAAAGCAGAGGCAGTTCAATTGAGAGGATAAATAAACTTAAGTAATATGAAAATTAAAAGCATATGGCATTCCAGGCTGCAGCAGCTTTTCTTGATGTCATCCTCATTAGATGCACAAAGACAAATGAAGCTGATTGAGGCATTCAAGGGTCTCTCTGTTTGGATACTGACACTGATTAGTAAAAAATTCTCTTTAGATATCACGAATACTGGTTGGTGAGCAAGTATGACTTTTCCTATTTACTGAAATATTGTAAGGAATAGCACAAGCCTTTCACTTCTGTTACAAAAAGTATCAATCCAAATGCATGTTACTATAACAGTATTAGATACCAGATAAAACCCACCTAGATTACAAAGTGTTGAGCACCAGTTTGGCTGCCATTCAAGGTCCAAACTGAGTGGCCAGCAGCTGCCATTGTTCTCCATGGCAACTGCCAAGTACTGAGCACTTTTGAAAACCTGGCCACAAATGGATGCTGAGCATTCTGGAAATTTGTCTCCAATTATGGGTGCTGAGCATTTGAAAAATCTGAGTGAGTTTGACAATCTGGCCCCATTTGTTCAGATTTAGTCACGTGCTCATGGGAAGTATAAGATATACCATCCGGGATACAGGAGGAGGATCACACAGGCTTTAAAGACTATTTTTAAAGGCTGCCATTGTTCTCAGTGGAGAAAGCAAGCTTTCTAGCAACATAGTAAATGTGTTCATAATTATCAAGAGGAATGAGAGGAACCAGGGAAAAAGCCATCTAAAACATGACACTATTGGTAAAACAGGGAATTCAAGTTATTTCACTAAGACTAGTACATTTTATGGCCCCAGTCCAGCAAACCACATAAGCATGTGAATAGCCCTGCTGAAGTCAGGAAGATGTCTTGTGTTCCTAAAATTAAACACATCCTTAGCGCTTTGCTGGATCAGGGCCTATGTGCACTACAAGATAATAGTTTACAATGCCAGGTCCACAGCTAGGGCTCCAAGGCACTACGGTAATACAAATAGATAAATATTAATAATAAGTTGCACAGCTACTGAAACAACATGTTTAAGAGCTGGCCAGAGAATGGTGTGCGTGCGCGCATGGTGAGCGAACATGTGGACAGGTGACTGATCAGAGATACAAAGGAAGGGTCATGTGAAGTGATCCACTCCCATAGGTGCTGCCTAGTGGTCAAGAGAGGGAGTGTATCTTGCTAACCCCTTTTGATAGTCATCCCTGCCCTGCAGTGGTCTGTCCCTTCTGTGACGCACACCTTGTGGCTGGGCCAAAAGTTGGGTCCGCCCATTCAGGATACATCAAGAGTCCACCAAAGGCTACTTCCGCTGACTGGCAAAGGGCTTCAATCCTCCCCCAGCTAAAGTCTCAGAATCCTGGGAGTCCTTGGGGTATAGATTTTCCTAGCTGTCAGCAGAAGGTTTACCCATGAGTCACTAAGAGCTGATTCACTAGAGGACCTGGGAAACCTTGCCTGAGAACTGACAAAGCTGAGTCAGCAATGGTCAGCAAGAGCCTGGGATGGTCAGCGGCAGCGGGAGCCTGGCGCAGGCAGCGCCAGCCAGGTGTGGTTAGCTGAAGCCTGGTGCAGTGAGCACCAGCGATCAGCGGGAGCCAGGTGCGGTCGGTGCCAGCGATCAGCGGGAGCCCAGTGCATTCGGCACCAGCCAGGTGTAATTAGTGGGAGTCCGGTGCATTCGGCACCAGCAGTCAGCAGGAGCCAAGCACAGTTGGTGCCAGCCTGGTGAGGCCAGCAGTCGGTGGGAGCCAAGCACGGTCGGCGCCAGCCAGGTGTGGTCAGCAATTGGGGACTCGCCAAGACCCAGAGGCGGTAGGAGACAGCAATGGAGGAGGCCTAGTCAAGCCTGTGGCAAGCAGGAGTTTGCAGAGGTGGGCAGGCTAAGCCCCAACCGGACATTGCAACTACGAGAAGGCAAGAAGGGAAAAGGCGAAGGACACGCCCTGTACTCTGGGGCGGGTTTGGTTCATTGAGTTCATGAACTCTGTTTGCACTGTTTCCCAAACCAGTGCTGTGTTCTCTCTCTTCTGTTATTAAAAGGTTTACTTACTACACTCGGACTCTGTGCTTGCGAGAGGGGAAGTATTGCCCTTTGGGGTACCCAGGGGATAGTGTGTGATTTCCCAGGTGACTGGGTGGGGGCTCGAGCCAGTTTGGTGTTGTATCATTGACAGGGACCCCTAGATATAGAACTGGGCCCTTGATGCTGCTGACTCTGTCTGGCAGAAGGGTTACAACAGAAAAGAAAATTTCACAGAGGAAACATTTAACAGTCAAATAAGCTAGTGCTATAGATTTCACCAGTCTCTCAATTTGGATGGCTTGGATTTCATAGGAAATAGCAATATTTTACAGTGCCCTGGCAAACCACCCACTACTTTCCTAGCCACTATTGTTCTATCTGCTCTACTAAAATTAGTTTAAAAACTACTGAAATGTACAGTCATACTACCAAAAGCTGTGTTTAAAATAGTGGTTCTTAAAATATGATATAGGCTCCCAATGGACAATATCAAGTTAGCAACTGCTTTTTATTACAGTATATTCTGACCTTTCTTATCAGTTTACAAATTACTTTCCAAAGTAACACTAAATATTTTCCTAATATACCACTAAACATTAATTTTATAAGATTAGCTGGATAATCGCTTTAAGATATGCAATTAATTTTTCATAATATATTCATGACTTTATGTTATTAACATAACATTTTTTAAATGTAGCTTAATTTTCCAGTGAGAAATTATAACTTGAGTAATTTTCCATGAGTGGGAAAGACAGGCTTGTTTACAGTTTATACTTTCTATTTATTGTAAAAAAAATATCCCAGCCAATAGGACTGAATGATTAATTTAACTGATGTGATGAATTTAGCTTATTTTTCTGGTCTATCCATAAATAATCAAAAATATTCTTTAGTTTTTTATTATTCAAATTTGTCTGTGTTCGTGAACTAAGTCACTCTTCCAACCCCAGTTTCTATTGACCACCTAAACAATGATTTGCTAAAACATTCCCTTCCACCCCATATACATAGACCTTTAAAATAGAATAAAGCTGTTTTACCCACAAGCTCTGTATTAAACATTTTTTTTCTGCAGCACCCTTCCTTCCTCCACCTGAAAGAGAGAGAGAGAGAACATCCCCAATAGAGTGCCTTTTCAATTCTTTGGTCTCTATTGTTTTTTTAGTCACCTTGCTCTCTTTCTTCTTTTAATGCTGAACACTGAACAGTACAATCTTCCTGCAGAGATGGCACAACTTTTGCACAGGTGCCCCTTTAATTAAATTGGGAATCTGAGGAAAATGTATGCCCATTCCCTGGGAGTCCTATATCAGCCATTGGCACCACATCTGATCATTCATTTTCCACAGTTAGTTTCTCTCATCCTGGTGCTTTTACTTTCTTTGCATTCCTCCTCATGCTGTTGGTTTTATCTTGTATTTGTTGGAATCATGTCTGATTCACAGTGTTCATCACCCCTTCCACTTCACCTTTTTTGTTTCTGATTTGTCTTATCTCTTTGGTTATATTTTTCTCCTTGACTTTTTAGTGGCTCTAATGTACCTTCAGAGATGTCACAGCGTGTGTGTCTTTTCTCTCCTGTTCACTCTCACATGTGTTTGTACGTTTCTCTCTTTTCTTCATCATGTTTCTTTTTGTTTTCCAGGACCAAGATTTTTAAAGTTCCAGAGAAGGATTCTCAAAGGCACGTAAGGGCAGTCAGCTGCCTAACTCCCATCTATACACAATACAAGCTGGGCACCTGATTTCCTTAGACAATTTTGAAACTTATTTCTCATGTGCCTATGTCCTTATTGAGGCAGCTAAAACGTGGCTTGATATTCAAAAGTGGTGAGCAGAAGCTTGTGTTGAAGTCAGGGGGAGCTGCTGGGTGAGGAGCAATTTTTAAAATCAGCCCACTTGTTTAGCTACTTAAATAAGTGCTTTGAAATACAATTTGAGACACAATTTTGAAAAATTTGACCCTGTCATTTTTCCATTTTCTCTTAAAGAACTGAAAAAGAGGACTATGATTGTGTGGTTAAAGTGCACAACTCAGCTGAGTCATTTGCTGCACTGGGAAAGTCACATAGGTCAAGATTTCAACTCTCCTGTGTATGGCCATGCAATATGCAGATGGGAGGTGGGTAAAGAGATGGCCCCTATCTTGTATAAGGGGAGGCACAGAAATTAAACAAAGTGCAGGTCCAAACTGTCAGATTTTTCAAGATTCATTCATGTCTGTTCAGCCTTGTCATCATACAGTTTGACTCACACAATTATGGTGAAACTCTCAGGATGGACAGCAGCTCATCTGTCTTACACCATCATAGATGTGTTTGACAGCCTATAATTTTTTTATTTTGCAAATATGAAGCTGTTTTGTCAGAGAGACTGGCAGACATTTTATAAAAGATAAAAACTATCATTGGATAGTTTTGACAGGCCCTTATACTTCTTGTAGGCAAAACATATTATCCACAAAAGGAACTCTAAGAACGTCACTTGAGCAAGTCAATAAAGGTTAAGAAGTCTCAGCAAAATATTTCAGAACAAACAAAATATTCAGGGTCAGCCCCAACATTTTCATGGACATTTTCCAGTTTCTCAAATCAGCAAACTAACAAAATAATTTTGGCTTTTGAAAATTGATTTATTTTGGTTTTTAATTGAAAACAGAAGCAGAACATTTTTCAAAATGAAAATCTTCCACAATATTTTTTAAAACGCCGCTTTGTCTTTCTTTCTTTCTTTTTTTTTTAATGAAAAGACTGAAAAATTTCAACCAGCTCTAGCCATCACAAACCAGACAGCAACCTACAAACATGATCATGATCTCACACTGGAACCTACGATCACTGCCATTATAGCAACTGTGCCAGCTGCTGTCAACTTTCCAGACTATGCAATACACAAAGCAAAATCCTCACAATGGCTGCCTAGGTTGGTGTCAAGGTTTACTGTGGCATCTTGAGTATCATTTTAAAACCATCACAGTGCCTTCAACTATGTAACCCAATCCAAACAAGCCTAGAGGCAGTGTGCGTGCACAACAGCATAAACACTAAACTACATTCATTTTACAACTGACAGTGTGTCATTCTGAAATACATCTGCCTTAGATGTTACTGGTAACCTACAAAAAGAAACTGTGTTTTATTACATTTATACAACAGTCAAGATACTCATAGATACTAAAACCATAATTAATTTGGGGGTTATTCCCCAACAATCTGATTTTTATTGACAGCTGAGAAATTCTTGTGAGTTGGCATCTTCTCATATGTGATGTTCTTTCTTATTTATTATATAAATACTTTTCTTGACTGTATTATGAAAAAGATGTTAAAAACAATATCTTCTAGGCATTCACGGTACATTCCTACACAATTCTTGGAGAGCTACTGAGGAAAAGCATTTGGTTTGGCTGGTGGTGTACAAGAAGCCACACACACTCCCTGCTATGGTCTCGTGGGAATGGGTATGGGAAGCGTGTGGGAACATTCTGTGAATCACTACTCAGATGTATTCAGGCAAGTGTCTACATAGCCTTAAAGTCGATCTGGCTCAGAACTCAAAGGTCTGAAATCTTCAGGCACTTGGAACCTGAGAGAGGAGTGAATGAGAAAGTAGAACAGTTCTATAAACAAAAATCAAACGTGGAGATTTGTCCATAGCTTCTGACTCTATCATCACTGGTGAGGGACAGCAATTTAAAATCAATTGTCTTCAAATGAATGTGATGACATCATGTTATAACTGTAAATTATTGCCAGATGACTGGCTCAAATATACCATTTTATAGCTACAGTGGCACAAAATAGCACACCTATCTCTGCTTCGCTTTGAATTTTTGTATTAAGTTCAAAGCATCGTCCTGCAAACCCTTAATCAAGTGAATAGTCTTGATTCACATAAATAGTCTCACTGGAGCCAAAGCTGATGTTTCATTTGGCAGAAGGAAAGAAGTGTTTGATGGTAGACAGGAAAACAACACCCAAGAGGACTTCTCATTTAGACAATCAGAAAGTGAGCATTCATGTACTACTTCTATGTTTTTCACTTGGGTGGTTTAGCCCTTGCTTTAAGTTTTATGCTACTTTCCAGTAGTTCCCATAATTTGGAACATATTTCTCCTCAGCATTTTACATCTTTCTAATCAACGGCGCTTCTGGCTTCTGCTGGGGTTGGCCCAAGAGACACTATTTTCTCTTTTTCCTGCTACCTTAATTTCTCATTAACAGACATAAAAAACTGAATAGTAACCTGCCAAGTGGACAATGCTTAAATTTAGCATTTTCTTTTTTCTTTTCTGTCCTTTCTCCTGTCTTTTCCTCTGTAAATCGCCTATCTTCATTGCATTCTCCCTAGCTCAAATGACTCAATAAGTCTAAGGTATGTGGGAATCAACTGCCAGCTCATCCATGACATAGCACATTTCAGGAAACTGATATCCTCTAAATAAATTCCCACACAACTGGAGCTTGCTAAAATCTTTTCCCATCTAATGCTTTAGATTGGATGGGGGAGAAGGCAGAGAAAGATGAAAACTAAAGATATGAACTCAGCACTTGCGTCTCATAATAAGAAAAAAAATATTCTGCTTTAAGTGGGAATGTAAACTTGTGATTCAGCCATGCAAGCAGTGTTGTGTGGGGGAGAGAAACAGCAGCGGAAGGACCAGGGAGGCATTCCATCTCTCTGAGTCACGAAGAACACCTCTGAGGCTCCCAGGGAGCAATCATTGGAGGAAACACTCCATCACACTTTGGACTGGAAGGGTGCACTGCAGGCTATCATCACCCTTTATCTCATCTGTTCACCCACCCTCCAACATATCTGACTGGTTAAGGAGGGAGTTATAGCTCCACTGTCACATTCCATCCTCCTCTGGGGCACGGGAGGGCAAGGACATCCAGTGTCTGTTTCCCTACCTCAGTAGTGGCTGACCTTTGTACAGGTGTGAGGTAGCCTAGTTGAGCTGCTTTCCCATCTCCTTTGTGCACTGTCACAGTCTGGCACCTAGTGGTTTATAACTCATTATTTCTGGGCAGTTTCAAATTAAGCAGAGTTCTCGTTTCTATTTAACCTCTGCAATTTAAAAACTTTTGGTTCTTTTCCAAGTGCTAAAGATAAATCTTTATCTCTTAGCATTTTTTCTCTCCTTTCCGTACAATCCCTCTCATCTTTTCCTCTCAGTAAGATTTGCTCTGATGTTAACCTTAAGGTGGGTCAATACAAAGTGTGTAGCAAACTTACAATGTCTGTATTGCCCTCTTCTATTGATACAAAGCTGCTTCTTTTGTTTTGTTCTGGATTGACATGCTTCAGTCGGTACCAAGTGTCTGATGTATAATCTTGGTCCATACGTTTTTATGCTGCAATTCATAAAAAAACAAAAATACAAAAAAACCACACCTCTCTTTTTACTGAGATTTCTGACAATATTGAGCAAATGCAACTTTGATAACAAATGACCTATTGGGTTGGCAGGACGGCCAGTAGAATACACCGAGATACAAACCTGATAGGGTCTGAGAACTCAGGAGATGTAACATGCTCAGTACAACAACATGGAATTTTCATTACAACCATACTCCAGCCAGGATGATTGCAACATTTGCTATAGTTCCTGAAAGGATTCTATAGTGCATGTTCCAAGAAACTCAAAGTATTCTAAAAATACGACAATAAAGTAAAAATGTGTCCAGTGCTAGTTACTCCCACCCTTTTCCTTTTGTAGACATCCTGCTCTGCAGATGCAGTTATTTGCACATGCTTTTTTGCAACTGTTATATATGCAGATAACATTCTCCGGAGCTGTGGGCAAACTTGGAGAGACCCGCACACGTAGGTGACAGTGCTTTAAAAGTGCAACTTGTCTGTTTGCCAAATTACAAGTGTACAAATGAAACCTGGAAAGGACCTCCTTTAAAGAAACGTATTTTCATATGGATTTCTCAAACTTTCCCAAAGTATAAAAATAAACATTTTTTCAAGTACTTCAAGTAAAACAAATCTTTGTCTGACTTGGAGAAAAATTCACACAAAACATATCTGAAGGAAGTATATATTTCTGGTTATATAACTAATGTATATGATATATTAAAACTGTCAGATTGTGATGAATGGGAAGGTTGTAATTGAAATGTATTTTTTAAAGTTGAATGCATGACATTGCTAAATATCATCGACCCTGGAGATTCTGACTGACATTATTAAAAGGACCTGAGGAATACTTGATAAAGTACCACATTTAAAAAAAAATACAGTAAAATTTCAGAGATAAAATTGCATAGATATTATGCTTTGCCAGATTTTCTAATTGTTGGACACATCAGAAAGAAAATAAATTGTCAGAATTTTTAAACAAACATTCAGATCTGTTTTTAGTTATTATTACAGTTTGCTATAACTATGTCTTGAAAGGCAAGTCTTTTTGCAACAGTGAGCAAGCAAAACTCAAGGCTTTATTAGAACTTCAGTGCAGAAAAACACCAACATATTTTAACACCTGACGGAAACACAGTAAATCAATTTTTTGTGGTCTCTCATTCTTGATCTCTGCATCCCATTATTCTTTCTCCACCCGAGACAGGCCAAAGTCAGCAAAGCTTTTACATATGTGCTTAACTTTGAGCATGTACACAAGTCTCATTCAGTCAATAAGACTTAAGTAAGTATTTAAGAGCTTTAGTGAATCAGGGCCAATAAATTCAACTGTATTCTTCTCTTTATCCATCAAGTCCAACCATCTCTTCCCAGACCTGATCCAATTCTACAATGGGATCTTTCCTGCAAGCTGCATGGAACTTTTTAAAGACACCATAATGGAGGCTCAATTTAAATGTATACCCCAAATTAAAAAAACGTCATAAGAGGACCAAAACAGTGCCACCACGGCTAGACAACAAAGTAACAGAAGGATAGGCAAAAAGGCATTCCCTCTGAAGTACCTGGCATTGGCCACTGTCAGTAGATAAGATACTGGGCTAGATGGACCATTGGTCTGACGCTGTATGGTCATTCTAATGTTAAATATAAAATAGAGCCTCTATTTACTTGATATTTCCCCCTGGACTCAGTAATGCATTTAATACCATGCTTCTCTTTTACATCCTTTTTCCTTTTTTCCCTAATCCCAATTTTGTCATCCCCTTTTGCTGATATTCCTATTCTGCTTCACAGCTTGAAGTATCTGCTCTTCCTGGAGCTGGTGCTGCCTTCATACCTTGAAGCTCCCCAAAATAACCCAGAATGCACTGTTTATTGCAGCTTGGAAAGCTCAAGCCCATTACACACCAACATACCTACTCATGGTCTTATTATACTAGCACAGATAGGGACCAACAACGTTGGTCTTGGGACTGGTGGAGAGCTTGAAAAAAAATATTTCTAAATATTTATATTTTTACTTATATACTTTTTTATATACTATATGTATACTTTTATTTAAGGGGCTAATATTAAACACCTGTGTACATTTATTAATACAGACTCAATATGGCCACAAACAAATCATGATATTAACCTGCTGCAGATCACATTAGATCAAAAGGAGGCTTTTGCAAACATTAGATCATTTTCCCATCTTTGCTGCTGGCAGCCTTTGATCTAGGTACCTCTCACTGGTTTCCATTTCATCATAAATTTAGTCCAACTTTTACGTATTTTTCATTCCTACAACATCACTATTCCATTGCTGCTTTCAAGATGAAGGAAGCTTCTCTTGCTCTTTCTGGTCCAATTAATATATAAATTATTTAGACACAGGAGAGATTGAGAGAGACCGGCACCAGACTACCAGTGGTTAGAGCATTCTCCCGGGAGGCCAAGTTCAAGTCCTTGCTCCTCATCAGGCACCGGGAGCCTTTGAACCTGAGTCTCTCATGTTCTGGGAAAGAGCTTTAGCCACAGGGCTAAAAGTTAGGAGCTAGTGCCCCCTTTATTTCTTGAAAAAGAACCGACCAGGAACAGGTGCCTCACTCCAGGACAGGGTTCACAGCTGTGAATCCCAACTGGAGATAGGTGCCTCCCTGCAGCCCAGATTCAGGCACTTAATTCCCTTTGAAGGCCACGTTTAGGCCCCACTCCTCTTCGTTTCATGCTGGCTTCTATGAATTCCTTTCAGAAGCACCTAACTCTCCCTATACATTGTACAGGGATCCTGTGTGCCTAACTCAGGGTTGTGAATTCCACCAGGTGGTAGGAAACCTAAAAGTTAAGTGCTACAAGGCTCTTATGGCAGTGCCTAAATCTCCTTTGTGAAACCCACCCTTAGCCTGTCTGCCATGTGCGTTATTTTGCTGTGCATATTACGCATGGCAGAATACAAATGTAAGATTAAAAGGTCTCATTGACTTTTATAGGCATTGGTTCAGGTACAGGGAACAGAAACAACAGCATACTAACTCATTGCCAATTATAAATCAACATATATTCAGTATAAAGAAGCAAGTGCAGAGCAAATCTTGGGTGGGTGCAGGCCCCCAAATTGAAGTGACAGCTTGGTGCCTCTGAAGGAAAGGTAAGAAAGACACCAGCTCACGTATCAGAAAGAGCAGAATACAGTAGAATTAGACCATTCTGTTTTCTCTTTCTTCTTTAGCCTCTAAGTATAGTAATTGACATGACATCTTTCCTTTGTTGCACATACACAAGAAATTACACATATGTAAGAAATTACATATCCCCTGAGGTAGCAGATATTGGGATATCTCAACATTTACTTGTAAGGCCTAAGAAATAAAGTCGTTAACAATGTTTTTCAGAATCTCTTTCCTTTTTTAGTTAAAACTATTGGGAACGAAAGACATTGTCTTTGCTTTCCTACTAATCATGTTGGACAATTCTATTTGAATTCACATTGCCCTCTAGGAAAGATTCTCATTAGACTATATGTTAGTGGCGTGGATTGTTTCTTCAATATTTGAGGGTATGTGCAAGTGTAATTTGTGATATTGCAATAGCTCTGGCAATTATTTTTCTCCTTAATTCAAAAACCAGAGAAATTACTGTATAGAAGCTCCACATAGCCTGCCAAGATAGGTAGTGATATCACAGAGAGGAAAATATTTGTCTTGGTTTCCTTTTGTTGAACTCCAAGATGTTCTGCTTCAGAGCTGGAAATATCCTTTGCCATCTCCAGTTCACAATTTTCACACTTTTAATATGATTTTAAAAGAGAGGCCTCTTTGTAAGCATGGGTTAAATTATTCAGGCCCCTGTTGTTACTTGGAAATTGAATTTTCTATACTACATAAAATACAGTATAAAATCTTCCTGCTACAAAGTAAATTCATTTAGATTTTGGAATAGCAAGATTCCAGTCAAGAGTATGTAATAAAGACTAATAGTAAAAATCTATATAAAAGTCCAATCTCATAATTTATAAGGACATAGAAGTATAAAGAGGAGGTAGAATAAAGAACAACTTAAATATGGTCTAATGTAAAGGTAAAAACAGCTTAAGAATTCTCTAATTCAGCGGAGAGAGTGCATAATAGCAAAATGTTTATGGTTTTGTTTTCTTCATAAAATTATTATACAATAACATCACAATATGGAATAAAAAAGTCTATTGAAAATTCAAATCAGAACCGGCTATTGGTGGGATTTTCCAAGTGCCTTAACTTTGCTCCCATTGAAGTCAAAACTAACATTAGCTTGTCTCTACTCCTGCAGTCCTGACACTGGTAAACCTGCCATTGACATTGATAGGTAGGAACATAAGAACAGCTATACTGGGTCAGACCAATGGTCCATCTAGCCAGTATCCTGTTTTCCAAGAGTAGCTAATGCCAGGTGCTTCAGTGGCAATGAACAGAAAGAAAATCATCAAGTGATCCATACCTTGTTGCCCATTCCCCGCTTCTTGCAAACAAAGGCTAGGTACACTTTAGAGCGTGGTTTTGCATTCCGCCCATCCCAGCTAATAGCTCCATGAATTTATCTAGGTCTTTTTTGAACCCTGTTATAATCTTGGCCTTCACAATATCCTCTGGCAAAGAGTTCCACAAGTTGACTGTCTGTTGTGTGAAAAAATACTTCCTTTTGTTGGTTTTAAATCTGTTGCCTACTAATTTCATTTGATGACCCTCCCGGTTCTTGTGTTATAACAAGGAGTAAACAACACTTCCCTATTTACACCAGTTGTGATTTTAAAGACTTTTATCATATCTCCCCTTAGTCATCTTTTTTCCAAGCTTAAATGTCTCAGTCTTATTAATATCATATGGAAGCTATTCCATACACCTAATCATTTTTGTTGCCCCTTTTCTGCACCATTTCCGGTTTCAATATATCTTTTTTGAGATGGGGCGACCACATCTGCACGCAGTATTGAAAATGTGGGTATACCATGTATTTATATACAGGCAATAAAACTAAATATCATTATCTATCCTTTTCCTAATGATTCCCAACATGGTTAGCTTTTTTAACTCCCATTGCACATTGAGTCAATATTTTCAGAGAACTCATCCACCATGAGTCAGTCTTCCACAATGACTCCAAGATCTCCTTCCTGAGAAGGAATTTAGACCCTATCATGTTATATGTACAGTTAGGATTATGTTTTGCAAAGTGCACCCCTTTGCATTTGTCAACATTGAATTGCATCTGCCATTTTGTTGCCCAGTCCCCAGTTTTGGGAGATCCCTTTGTAACTGTTTTCAGTCTGCTTTGGATTTAAATATTTGGAGTAGTTTTGTATCATCTGCAGATTTTGCCTCCTCACTGTTCACCCCTTTTTTTTTCAGATCATTTATGAATATGTTGGACCATACAGACCCCTGGAAAGCACCACTATTTACCTCTCTCCATTCTGAAAAATGACCATTTATTCCTACCCTTTGTTCCTTATTTTTTAACCAGTTACTGATCCAGGAGAGGACCCTCCCTCTTACCCCATGACTGCTTACTTTGCTTAAGACCCTTTGTCAAAGGCTTTCTGAAAATTGAAGTACATTATACCCACTGGGTTACCCTTGGCCACAGGCTTGCTGAGTCCCTTCATGGAATTCTAGTAGATTAGAGAGGCATGATTTCCCTTTACAAAAACCATGTTGACTCTTCCCAAACAAATTGTGTTCATCTATTTGTCTGATAATTCTGTTCTTTATTATGGTTTCAAGCAATTTGCCTGGCACTGAAATTAGGCTTACCAGCCTGTAATTGCTGAGATCACGTCTGCAGTCTTTTAAAAAAAATTAGCATCACTTTAGTTATACTCCAATCATCTGATACAAAAGGTGATTTAAATAATAGGTTACATACCACAGTTAGTAGTTCTGCAAATTCACATTTTTAGGTCCTGGTGACTTATTACTGTTTATCATTTTGTTCTAAAACCTCCCCACCACCACCATCTGGGCCAGCTCCTCAGATTTGTCACCTAAAAACATGGCTCAGGTTTGAGAACCTCCCTCACATCCTCCGATGCGAAGACCAATGTAAAAAATTCATTTAGTTTCTCCACAATGACCTTAACTTCCATGAGTGCTCCTTTAGCATCTCAATCATCTGTGGCCTCACTAATTGTTTAGCTAGGTTCCTGCTTTTGATGTACTTAAAAAAAAGTGTTTCCCCCTCCAAAGGGGGCGAGGGGGAAGCGGGGGACTTTGGCTAGTTTTTCTTCAACTTTTTTTTGGCCTTCCTAATTATATTTTTACACGTCACTTACCAGAGTTGATGGTCTTTCTATTTTCTCAATAGGATTTAAAGTCCACTTTTTAAAGGATACCTTTAAAGGATACTGCTTCTTTTACTTTGTTGTTTAGTTACGGTGGCACTTTTCTGGTCCTCTGTTTTTTTTAATTTGGGGTATACATTTAAATTGAGCTGCTATTATGGTGTCTTTAAAATGTTTCCAAGCAGCTTGCTGGGATTTCATTTGCAGCAACATACCTTTTAATCTCTGTTTAACTAACTTCCTCATTTTTGTGTCATTCCCCTTTCTGAAATTAAATGCTACCATGGTGGGTTGCTTTGGTGTTTTCTTCCCCTCCACCCCAACAAGGATATTAAATTGTATTATGTTATGGTCACTATTACCAAGCAGTTCAGCTATATGCACCTCTTGGATTCGATCCTGTGCTCAATTTAGGACTAAATCAAGAATTGCCTCTGCTCTTGTGGGTTGGTACAAAATTTGGTCCAAACAGAGATTTACCTGTGTAAGGATCTGAGTAAGAACTTTAAAAAACTAAAATGGGTAGGTTGATTTTACAGAAATATCCCCGTATTAACTTCTATCAAACATTCACACTTTTTCAATAGACCTAGTTCACTTTAAAACCCAAAACAACCAGATGGAGGCTTGTCTTAGCTACACTTGAAAAAACAAAGATTTCCTTTTAACTTTCCAGTTGACATATGCTGCATTGTGGTGACTTATTTCAGGTTGCATTAGCACTCAAATAACATAACACAATATGACTGAGGCATCCTGGTGTGAAGTAGTCTAATGGGTTGGACTTGATAAGATCAAACTGACAAGTGACTGTAAACACCTTAATAACCACACCGAGAATAAAAATGAAGACGCTATCATTGGCAGAGAAAATGGAAAAAGGAAAGCTGCTTCACCTGCCTGACCCCACCAACCTCACTTTTTCAACCACCAAAAGCCAACTTCAAGAGACAGTCTCTCAGCTCTCTTGTGATGCCATACAATTGTGTGTGATCACACAGATAGAGCTCTCCCTTTACTGCATCCTACTGCAGCAGGCAGCCAGAATCCTGTCTACATCTTAAATTTTCTAAGTAAAGGAGGAAGGGAGGAGATGCCATAGTGCCACTAGTGGGATGCAAACCACCCAAACGAGGGGCCAAGACAGGGCTGGGACACAGCCCTATTGCCTTCCTTCCATCCACACGTGCTCATTGGTGGGAGTAACACTGAAGCAGGATGCTTCTCACTTTTACATGATGTAGCGGTTGTTACTCCTCTGTGTACTCCCTTGAAGCTTTTGGAGATGCTGAATAAAATCTTCCAAAGCATTTAAGTGACTTAGGAGCATAAGGAGCAGATTTACTTAGATGCCTAAAGATGTAGACCTTTGCCTTGCGCACACAGATGCCTGACTCACTAAGGCACTTTTGATGCTCTCTCTAGAGTTCAATCTGCATTTTTAGGTGCCTAAACAATTTTCTATCAAAGACTCTAAGTCCAGTTTTCAAAAGCGATGTAGGGGAGTACATTTAACTGACAATCTCCTAGGAAACAAATTCATTTTTGAACATGGGACTTAATCACTTTTGACAACTTCGGACATTCTGCCTATCCTTGTTCTTTGCAAACAGAGGTAAATTAAAGGATAAGAGATATACTGGGTAGATTATTGTCACAGAATTCTTAGGCAAACAACTGTTGAATGCGATCTCTCTTTTAACCGTCATTGGATCACACACTGTGTTTATTCCTTTCTAAGATGGACCTCCACACACTTGTATTTGTATTTGTGATTTCAATTTCAATTTACTGGTTGGTTTATAGTGCCTCAGAAAATCAAGTCCAGGTGTCTCAAACTGGGTATACCAAAATGGGGAGTTATGACACTGTGTCTGAAAATACCACCCCAGATCTCCATATTTACCACTAACATATAATTATGATATGTTCTGTGCAAAGTCAGCCTGGTGTGGTATCATTTTAAAAGCCTTGATCTGCTGAACATTAATATCTTGTTGGACTGTATCTGCTACCATGCTATGAAGTTATAAAATATTATTGGATATGCTGGAACATGTTGTGAGATGGGAAACACCCACAAATCAGCTTTTCGGGTAGAACAACGGAGTTGCCAGACATGCTACTGGCTAATGGCTGACAGGCCATTAAGGAAGATCTAGTCTCTCAATCCCTGAAGAATTCTCCAAAGATGTATGTATGTAATGGGGATTGCTTGACCAATGGGTGGGGGGGGCAGCCCCTACATCACATGCCCATTTCCAGCAAGTGGGGAGTAAGCTATAAGAGGGGGGGAGTGACATCATCACTTGTCTTCACTCTGACAGCTGAAGAAATGCCTGGAAGACAAAGGACTTTTGAACAAGGGAGAAGGGGGAACCCAGGCTGCAAGGCTGACATAGCCTGTGAAACAAGGAGCTGTAAGCCTGCTTGTGCAATCAGACAAGGTGAGATATTGCTGATACAAAGCCTGTTCATTATTATAGAATTTAGACAGCAGACTTATTTTTATATCTTGGTAACTACTTCTGGTCTCTTTACATTTACCACTTATCACATAATTTTTTTTTTCTGTACATAATAAACTTGTTTAATGTTTTATCTTAACCAGGGCGTTTTTGATTGAAGTGTTTAGGGAATCTCAGCTCAGGTTAATAGGGGATGCTGCATATTCTCCCCGCATCAAGGGAGAATGGATTTATTAATGCGCTTGTATTAAACAAACTTCAGTCCAGCGCAAGACAGTATAATCTCGTGGTATACTCATGCAGTGAAGAGCTTGGGGACTTCAGGAGTAACTGGCTGATGCCTGGCTCTATTGTGGGTTCATGAGTGGCTCAGGAAAAGTATTCATGGAGCTCAGTTGGGTATATGGCAGCACCTGCTGTCATGTTGGGTAATAACAGAGTCCAGAGGAGCTGGCTGTTTATCATCAGCAGAAGCATGGTTGGAGGCCAGCCCAGGCTGCATGGTAAGGAGGTTTACCAGTTCCCTAGCTTCAAGTTGCATCAGGGATGAGCCCGTGACAGGGGTATCCCAACTCAGATGAACAGACAGAAACAGAGTTTGAATGGTTGGAAGAGTTTGGAAATTGAATGAAGGATTGAATTCGCTGAACTTTTTCAGTCTTTTTCCCGGTAAGCTAAAGGCTCCAAAGCATGTCATTTAGATTTTTTTTTTCTGTCCCTCAAAGAACAGCACATACATTGAAATCACACATTCAACTAAATGGGCAGCATCACTACCCATGGTCAGGAGCGACTTCACGTACAGACTTAGACCAGAAAAGATGAAGCCTGCAATCTTTATTTGTTCTTTAATAAAGAAATACTCTCAGGAGATAATGCAGAAACAACAACTACCACCACGGATTGCAAAATAAATTCAGCAGCTGAGGACAGACTAGGAAATCATGTCCAGAATTTAACTACCTCGTTTCTAACCCATTTCTACTCTGGGAGGTACTGACACTTTGATGATGATTACATATCTTGAGATTTGGCATCACTGAGACGTTTACTTAGAAGCTGAGATTCTTGTGATTGTATCCATGGCCGTGCTGGAAACACACGTCGAACAAACACATCTTATTCTGTGGATTTTTAAGTTCTCAAGCTTATCAGAAAAAAATGACATTGTAAATCAAAGATATTTACAAATAAAGATATACAATTAATATTTTACTGATGGGGAAAATGATGAGGTCCATGGCCAAACTGGAAAACTGGCAGAGCAAGAAATCAAACCTGTTTCCATCTAATTCCTAGCCATAATATCATCTTTTTCAGAATAGCAGTACAGATGACTAGTACAAGATCTGTGCAACAACGTGTCCCACTTCACACAAGGCTTACATGAGCCTTACATGTTGTGAAGAACTTGTGCTGACTCTCTACACAAGGACAAATTTACCCCTCACTGCATTGTGTGATGCCCGGTATTTTCACACAGTATTGAACATGTGTTATCTACATAGGAAATCTCAGAGGAGTTCATTGCTGGCCTATAGAAAAAAAAATTAAAATTGTATAGATGAAGAAAAACAGAGTTCAGATGAAGATGAAATTGTTTACTAGTATCCCTCCTGTCAACATTGTATATCATTACTGAGATAAAAGTCTGTGATTTCACTCCTCCTTTCTCAGGCTCTAGAATACCCTGCCATACTCTGTTATGATGGCGATATGTGACAAATTATTCATTATGACATGCTGATCTAATCATCATGGGCAGCAGCATTTGAAACCAGGACATATACCAAAACACATTTATGTTGTCTGACTAGCTCTTTAATGGTTTTGGATATCAAGGGAATAAGAAATAAGACTTCCAAAGCAAAAAGTTCCTGGGGAGTCTATAATAAACTCATAGGGCTCCTGAAACACAACAGAGAGCTGTGTGAATTGTTACGCAAGCAATATGAGCATGGGAAACACTGACCTCCCTAATTCAGAATTTTTGTTATAGATTTGTGTGCATTTCACATAGAGGTTTCATTGTATAGTTTCCATAACAATTAAGCAATCCCTCTATGAGCTGACAATAATCTGTAGATTAATGTAGTTAGCTGTTCATTAAAAGGTGGAGTAGAAATTTACTGAACATTTTTGGGCATCTTTGGGTAGTCTCTTAAGTCAAGCAGTTGTCTAATAAGTTGTCTTACTCATACAAATACCCTGTGCTTCTTGACAGACTTTCAAAGTTGTATACAGGATTGAATGCTGTGGGAAATGGATGTCCAAACCCCCAAAGTGATTTTTAAAATGTGAGCCTTAATTTAGAGGGCACATTTAAGATGGTATCTTCCACATATACTGATATTTGTAACAGGCTTTCTATTGAAAAGGATCTGGAAATAGTTTGAGAACATAAAAGACAGGTTGCGCCCAGTATTCCTTCAGCTACTTTTTTTCCTTCATTTTAGTTTTCAGACAGTGAGAAGTTCCTCATCTAACCAAACTGGGTTTAAGGAGTGAAATATATATTAGCCCATCTAGCATGAATGGAACATTAGTATTGAAAACCTCTTTGGTCCTGCCTACATGTAAAGGTCTGAAAGAGAACATGGAGATATTGAAGGAAAACAAGACATTGAATTTAGGATCGTATCCTGAAATCTTTATTCTGCAACAACTCCTTTGGACTTTCAAAGGATTACAACTCTTTAAGGCTGATTTTATTTCTGGAGTTTAGTTGTAGAAGAGCAAGACTTTACAACCATGTACCTGCTTACAGAAGAGGGTTTGGGGAGTACACATTCCAGCTATGTTAGCAGTTGATGTATGCTGAGGTCAATTGGAATTTTGCCCAAGTTACAATAGGACTAGCGGTGGGTGGGAACATAAGCCATAGCGTGCACTAGAAGAACCACCCAAAACTCTCAATCCTAAATACTAACCTTCTAAACAGAGTTAGCCCTGAATTTCATAATTCAGAACAGGGTTTGACTATGGATTTTAAAACTCCATTCTGTCTCCACTCACCTATCCAGCTCTGCTTCCTTCCACAGACACAATTCTAAGATTTGGGGATACAACATTTCAGTAAATGTCCATCTCTATGCTAACCAGTTTAAATAAGTAAATGTTGACATGAGAAGACTACACTAATCTTCAGGCAACTTTTCTATGTCAAGGTATTTTGTTTTGTTTTTCTTCAGATGGATTAAGGAAGTCATATTTCAGACAGGGTGAGCTTGTGATCACTAAAGTTCCTGGAGATAAATTAACCAAAATGTCAGTACCTCTGTCAATCTTTATTTCCTCCCTTAGGCAGGGCAATCATGTCTCCACTATAGGAATCTGAATCTAGTTTCCAAATCTCTGTTTATTTGCACAGTGAACACAAATGTTTGCACAAAGTTTATGAGATTAAAGAACAATTGCCATGAATGTGTGAAGGGGGATTGTCAGGGACAGGTAAAATATGTTAATTTGCTTTTTTCTAAATCCAAGGGGGAGAAAAAAATCAACACAGATTCAGGCACTGAGCAGTGAAAGATATATCTTGAGGTATAGATATTTTCCTAAGGCACTCCAATTACTACAATTTAGGGGCAAAAAAATAAATATATAATTTATACATTTATAATTTTTTCTGCTCCTGGAATATTCATTAACCTAATTTCACTGGTTGTATGCAGTTTGTATTTATTCAGCAAATATCTTTGAGATTTCTTTTTTAACTCTGGATTGTTCATGATTATTTGGCATTCAAGTGATGTTGCATAGTTGCCATCGGTGAAGTACCGGTACATCACAGGTGTTTCTGTTCCCTGACTGGATGAACAGACAAGCACTTCCCACTTTAATTCCTGTATTTGCAGATTTAAAATTGTACAAATACTCTTATACCTGAATAAAAAGGTTTCCACAATCAGAAAAACTAAGTGGATCAAATATTTGTAGAATATGGTTTAAGTATTTGTGGAATGTCAACACTAAAGGGGAAAAAGCACAAAGCACATTCGTTTAAAAAAGTGTGAAGACATTCACACCTTTTCAGAGGGAGTGCAAAGTGGGCAAAACCAAAGTAGTAGAATCCATCTCTCAGCACCAGCCTCAACCCCCCACTTCCTTAGCACTCCTCTTGCACAAGTGGAAAAAGGTACTTGACATGCAAGAAAGCTCAGAATCCAGCTCTTTATACTTAAAATGATCCCCATGCTGAAAAGTTTAGGATTGGATATACATTACTGGCACTGCAAACTGTATCATTAATAAATAAAAATGATCCTGAATTGCAGGTCAAAAAAATGTAAATCCAAATTCAGATCTGAACGTAGAGAGTTGTTTGAATCATTACAACTTAAAACCATGATGCTATACCGTAGTGCAATCCCGCTGCAGACACATGGGGCCACATTCTTACACTATAGAGACTCCATGATTTTCATGGGATATTATACATTCCTCCAAGAACAGACTTAACAGCATAGCTGAGCTAATACTAATGCAGCAATCTTGATGCCGGTATTTACTAACAGTTTTAGATTTGCACTGTGAATACTAGACACTGCATAACTGTCTCTTACTACACATATAAATCAATTTGCATCCAAAGGTGTAAAAAGGTGGCAGCAACTTGACACAGCAATTTTAATTATATTTATGGATGACGCTAGCCAAAGCTGCCTATTTAGACAAATCTTTAACAGTGGCCATTAACTTGGGGTGCAAAAGGTATCATATGTAGAGCACAGAAAAATTAAGGTACCCAAAACCAAATATCACTTCTGAAAATTGTTCCTGTAATGCATTATAGATGCTGTCTCTTAACAAGTCTTAAAGTATCTCTCAATTTAAGCAGGACAAATGAGAGGAAGGTTGGTTTTGTGGATTATGTACTGGACTGGGACTCAGGAAATATAAAACATAACTCCCAGCACTACCATTAATGTCCTGTGAAATTTTGGGCAACTCTCAATCTCTTGGTGCATCATTTCCCCTTCTATAAAGTGAGGATAATATTACTTATTCTGTCCAGTTTGTCAATTTAGATTATAATCTCTTTGGGGCAGGAACTCTTTCCATTTGTACAGTTTTCAGCACAATGTTGTCTTGACCTGTAGCCACTGGTGTAATACAAACAACAAATAATTATGGAAGTAACTGTTAGGGAAAAAAGTTAACTGGATGAATTACCATTAAGTGCCCTCCACAAATTACAAAGTATATACTGCAAACGCGATGTCCTAACAAAACACCAATAGTGAACATCTCACATGTACAAACCTAACCATTTCAATTATGTTGAACCGTTAGAAGACAATCTGTAATCACCTGTGAAATATGCCAATATCTGTTTTACAACTACACTAAGTAATTAATAATGGGACTAGCTATGTAAATTGAGGTGTAGGAGACTGTGAAAACTAGATATGTATTCATTATTAAAAATCCCCATCAAACTACAAATCACAGAGAGAGACTAGACCACATTTTAATGATCACTTTCTTGATCACAAAATGTAGCTGCTATTTAATGAGTATAAAATAAGAACATAGGAATGTACTAGAATGAAGGCAGGTTGAAAAATAGTAGCTATGTATAGATTATAGGATGGGAACATAAGCACAAATCAGGTTAAGACAACTGTCAAGTTTCACTTAGCTGCCTAGCTAATATCTGTAGTTATCAGTTATAAACATGGCTGGGTGAAATAAGACATGATAAGGTGTGAAGTGTGTTACATTAATTCAGGCCTAGAGAGTTGTACAGTGAATGCAACTAGGCATGTATTAGTACTGGGCAGCATTCATATAGGTGGAAAGATTATTATATTTTATAGGGAGAACTCAGTCACAACTCTGGCTGGTTTGCCAAGTGCATTATAAATCCAGCCTTTTATTCATCCATTTATAACTTCACCAATGTGTTATAATCACCAGTATTTGTTTGCTTATATGGTAGTAGCCAGACTATTTCTGGTGTTTCTTCATTTCTTTCAATCATCCTTCCCAGGCTAATCAGCAGGTCTGTATTTTTTAGACTGTGCCTATTAAATACACGTTCTCTCAATACATAACTTCGTAATTTTATACTTCACTCACCCTTTGTAAAAGCTCACAAGCTGAGTCCTGTATCATGCTAAAGGTGCTCAGATACAACTATAACGGTCGTGTTATAAATACCCAGAAAGACAGACAAGTTCAAATTCTGAACCTTCAGATAAACCTAATCTCGATCACATAAACCTAAATCTAGAATGGAACCCCCATTTAAACCTAATCTAGATCCAAATTCCCTAAGCCAGATCCCTAGCGAGTGTAAATCAATGTAATTGACTTCCAAAAATCTACACTGATTTATGTCAGTTGAGGATCTGATCAACTTGCTTCAGTTATGCATACTTAAATTAATCAACGTTATGAATATGCTTTGAAGACCCTTAAATGGAAAGCACTGTAGAAGTGAAAAAGAAATGTATGGAGTCATGTCCGATGTTCGTTCTGGAAAGCATAATGCATATGTACAGTACTATATCAATGTTTTATAATAATAAAATATTGCACAATTGCTATCTTCAGTATTATCATCTCCACGTTGGTTTCTATTTTATCTGGACTGATTTATTCATCCCTCATTATAATGAGATAATTACAGAGATAATTACTTTGGAATATATTGTAACTTTCATTTAACATAAAACAAACCAATATTTGTTAAAGGCCTTTCACTCTCAGCAGTGTAACTGCAGAACTTTTAATGAGATCACACTGAATAGAAAACAGTCTCCACAAATTATTTAAACAATTTATTCCCATTAAATTGCCAAATAAAACTTTATGAGGCAGGACCACAAAGGCTGATATTTTTATAAATAGAACCTTAATTCAGGCTTCTAAACCCTCATGAAGGCACTGATCTGATTTTCAATAGTGCTGAGCACTGACCAGATCCTATTTGGCCAGGTTTAGGCCTTAAGTTCCCAGATATTTTTTAAAATGTGTGCTTATTAGAAGTTGCTGGGTGTGGAACACTATCATAAATCTGGTCACTCCAGTTAGGTACCCATATTGGAAATTACCTTTCTTGGAAATTTGGCCCCAGTTGTGGTTGCTGAACACTCACTGTTCAAATCAAGCCATTTAGCTGCCTCAATAAGAAATTCGGAATCCAGCTTTAGACATCTAACTTTGAAAACCTTGGCTCAGCACTTCAGTCAGCAACTGGCCCTTTTCACAAATGAATGCCTCATGGTTAATTAAAATTGCTACATATAAAAACATGCTTTATATTGTTTTCTAAAATTCTGATATCTGTTCCATTCTGCAACCAACATAAGCAGCTATTGTCTGTTATGTGGGTCAGTCCAGACCATTTTGTCACAAAAGATAAAAAAAGCATCCTGCTTGCTCACCCTATGCAAGTTTCTTTTAAATAAACTGGATTATTTTTTGCACTATTTTACAGAACAAAGAACAACTGCCAAGATAAACTCTTGATTTTAAAAGAAAAAGTGTACCATGAAACAAAATACAGTATGTATATAAAGACTAAAAAGATTACCACTTGAAGGAGAACTACATTGTTGCCTGTAGGCACTGCTGAAAACCCTAATTGCTTGGAGGTGAAATTTCAGCTGTCAAACAACGTGTCAGCAATGTCACAAGGGTGTAATAATTTTAATTAGAGGGCATATATTGGGCTACTTTAGCTTAGACATAAAATTAAAACTCTACTGAGTGCCACGAACTTCAATTAACTGCTTTATGCATTTCCTAACATTATGTTCCTTCCCCCCCCCAGCATGTTGTTTTCATGTACAGCCAAATACTCTGCCATCACCCTCACTAATAAATCTTAATTACTGAGATATTTTAATTATAATAAACTGCATCATTTTCTAAGGAAGGGCATGCAGGAGGCTTGCTGCTATTGAAAGAAAGGTTGATTGACAGAGCATGATTTACAACAATTAACAAGCTTAAAAATCAGTATTACAAGCAATTAAACAACAGAACTTCAATGGGGAACAGTGCTGTGAAGCATTTCAGTGAATACACTGGATGATGCTTTTCATGCAGCTGGGGAGCAGCAAGAATGAACAGGCTGGGTCACAGGCCAGGATACTCTCCTATATGTACAAAATACATCCATCATGCAAGACAGTAATCTGAAGAGTATGATTTTTAAGTTCTGATATTGCACAACACCAAGACTACAAATTGCTATGCACCACTGGAAAGCTGAAACATTATGAAATCAAAGGGTAACCAGTATCTCAGACAAGGCAAAAACACAGGTCATTTTCCAAACAGAATAGGTTATTTTCCAACAACCCACACATCCTGAATCAATCCACCAGAGAAAGTAAACAATTTTTTTCTGATTTCCACCCTTCCCTTCTCCTCTAACAATGGCTGCAGTAAATGCAAATGTAGCTCTTTCTGTCATTTTTTTCTCTTCAACTCAGCCAGTTCCTGCCCTCCCTCCTGCAATCTTTGCTTTCTTTCACCTAGACAGTCAGTGCGAGGCTAAGCAACTGAAGTATCTTCAATTGCTACTGCTCTCTGTCACAACCATTAACACTGAATCAGATCAGCCAAGTTAAAAGAACAAAGGAACAACCCTGACTGAAATCCTCAGACTACAAGACTGCTAAATTCACTAATTCATTATGCTGTGGCTTAGTAATGAGGACAGAGGGAAAACAAGTTTTATGGTGTTTTTGTCCTCTCTTCAAAATAATATTTTGAACTCATCTAGTGCTATCTCAGGCCACTAAAATGGAAGGAATGAAAAGTCCCTGGATTTGGACAGGGATGTGGAAGGGAAGACTGTCACCTCTCTAGCTTTATTTACTCCTTCTCCTGTCCCCATGGGCCTCCTTCCATGGATGTTCTGGGGAGTTCAGAACTACCACTTGGAAGAAGTGAACTGAGGAAGAAAAAGGTCAAGCTAGAAAGACAGCAGCTTCCCAGACGTATGGGGATACCCTAGCTAAACTGGTACTAATTTAGGCTGCTTTTCCCATGTTTGAGGGAGCAGCCAATGGGTAACCCAGGATTACCTGGTGTACTCTAATGGAGGCACAGAAGCATTGAGGGAGGCTGAGAAGCAATGTAGAGGCATGCAGTAGATCCCTATTGGGGTATGCAGGTTCCCTCATCTGACTGCCTTTGCCAATTCTACATGAAGGAACGAATGGGTAGGAACTCTGTCCATGGAATTACAAGAAGGAAATTCCTCAAGTGATGATTCCCTACAGTTCACTATAAAACCACATTTCAGAATTCTCTCAGCATAGTTATTTTTCTTTTCCTCATCACAACTGGCTCCTTTATCAGTC
The DNA here is from genome assembly GCA_007922155.1 of Mesoclemmys tuberculata. Taxonomy (NCBI): domain Eukaryota; kingdom Metazoa; phylum Chordata; order Testudines; family Chelidae; genus Mesoclemmys; species Mesoclemmys tuberculata. Next base: position 1,324,257 of record ML677027.1, read on the forward strand.
AAAAACTGAATATGATAACAGCGCAGTAGCATGATTTTCCTTTTAGGCTCTAGTTCATCTTGAAATGCTTAATTGGGGTATTCAGGCTTGCAGCAGAGAGGAAGATTAGAAAAGAGAAGTAAACTTTTAAATTTTGAACAGCTTGCCAGCTTGATTTTGCCATTAGGACAAAACTTTATGAAACTCTTCTCCTCTTCTCCCACTATCAGTCTTGAATGATGAAAGAGACAGCCTGAACCAGATGTCAGAGAAACAGCCTCATAGTCAGTCCGTCTAACAAAAATTTATTGACTCTTTTCAGGTCCAAGACAAGAGTAAGGCCAGTGCTGCTTAAAACAATCAAAAGCTTCAACAACTGGATTCCTTGTTTAAGAGAAAGAAAGGAATGTCTCTCCAAATCCGGCACATGATTCTATCTCCTATCTACCTCTGACAGATCAGGGAACCAGGAAGGGAAGAAATTTAAAAAATTTTCTCAGTCAAACTACTTCTTTTATAAATCAAAATGGTCTGAACCATATTGAATAGTTAATTTATACCATGTCTCACATCAGGATACTTAGGAGTTTTAATAACATCTTACAATGGATTATAGGGTAGCCTCTTCTAACTAGCAGAAAAAGTCCTTGGCTTTCCCACATACAATGAACAGACTAGTAGTAGTAGTAACAGCAGTGGTGATATTTTACTCCAGCCAGTTAAATCATCATCATCTGCACCAACTTTGTTGGCTAACAGAGATAATCTGGTTCAATTATACTTTCAAACTAGAAGTTTAGCTCCCTTAAAGAAACGCTTTTACATGGTAAGTTACCTTGCAGCGTTCAAAACCCAAAATTTTCATCTGGAACTGGTTTTATTAAAAGTACTGGAAAACCTATTATAGTGAATAATCTTGCACTGGCATATGTGTACAAAATAAACTAATAGGTCTTTTACATCTCTAACTTCTGTGACATTATGGAGTCAAACAAGTACTAATACAAACTCACACATATTGCTCAGCGTTAAAGTTGGTTAAAAATGTGACTGAACTGCATTCTCTGGTGAATTATATGGACATCACAATGACTCACTTTCTTCACTACTGCATTTCTGGTGGCAGGTCGTATAAAGAATCAACTAGGTGCAGCATCAACAGAATTGCACACTTTTGGTATCGGATCCTGCATTTCTTGTGCACTTGGAACTCCCACTGACTTTTATGCAGACGTATAGACTGAGGGTGGTTGGCATGCTGTAAGCGGATCCTGACCCATCAGTTTAATAGCCTGTGATCACTTGTTTTTTTTATGCATAGTCTGAGACTAGAGGTCATTACAAGGGGTAAAGTGGAGGAACCCAAACTCGGGGGTCCTTACTAACACGTCTGTTGCCCAGCTGATTGTACAAATAAACCAGACAGAAGTTTAGAAAGGTCAGGTGTTTATTCCTTACGTAAAGACCGTGTCCCCTCTGTGCTAGGAGAGGTGTCAAGTATACATTTCTAAAAGCCTTTTATAAACTTAAACAAACAAGTCTATTTACGTCAGTTTCCATGGCAATGCTTACTAAAAGCTTCTTATCTAGGAATTTCTTAGTCTAACAGTTTCAGCTCCCCCCTATCTAATTTGCAAGGTCTTCCTCTGCATTCCGTACCTGCCCGCGCCCTAGGCCACATTGCTATCTTGTTATTGCTACACTGTAACCCATCCGTGCCCAGGGTAGCCCACTGATAATGCCAGGGTCAGGGCAGGCTGCAAAAGGAGAGCAAATTCTCCCAGCACTGGTGGGTGACACTGTAGTCAGACTTCCCAACCAGCCACAAACAGTGCTTCTGATTCCCCCACACTGGTTATCAAGAAGCCACTGTGCAAATACACACAGCCCCCTTTACTGCATTTCAGTCTCTGGCTCCCCAAACTGACACTAAGTCCAGTAAAGAGACCAGTTGTTTAAACTCTATGCTCTTTACTAAAAGATTCCCTCTGATCCCAAAGGATCAGCCACAGTACCAGTTTACTATAAGTTTGGATCTTACCCAAAATACCACGCTGCCAGCCAATCCTTTAGTAACTAGAACTAAAGGTTTATTAGTAAAAGAAAAGCAAACAATAAGAGAAGTGTTAAAGGCTCAAAGTAATCAGATCATACAAATGATTTAAAAGTCCATATACATCAGGTTTCTAGAACAATTGTGGAGTTGTATAGTTCCTCTGGTATACATCCAGTACCTGGATGGGTCTAAGTCCTTCAGTTCAGTTGCAAAGTGTGTTGATCCAGAGTGTGTCCGCAGCTGGACAGGACAGGAACAAGGAACAAGGACAAAAGACAAAATGGTTTCTGTGGTTTGATCTTATATACCCTCTGTTACTGGCCATGTGGCTTGTGGAACTTTACAGGAACCAAAATGGAGTCCATAGTCACATGGGCCAATCCTGGTAACTCTTCAGGTATGCCTTTAGTTTCTTCCTAGGCCTTTGGCTTCTGTAAAGGTCTTGATGGGCCATTAAGCGGGCTATTGTCCTGTGGCCTCTCTGCTGGGGTGTGTCTTCTACAGCACAGTTTGAAATACAGGATATCAAAGATCTCCATAACTTTCCTCACACATATCACACATGAACACAAATATCATCATCTTATTCAGCATATCATAACCTTTCTAACAGTACCTGACATGGCGTGTCTTACATGAATTGCTATGATTTTGACATATTAATGTCATATAACACAAATGCCCCCCCTCCTAATGCAGTCCGCATGACATACACATTCTGAGACTAAACATCTGCTAGAAAGGCACATTCCATCTCATGCTTTGTCAGCCATTTCTACAGACTGGTTCCCCAAAAAAATAGAGACTCCATCTTCTTTTCCTTCCACAGGTAATGTTATAACCCTCAGTGAAAAGAATAGAACGTTATATAGTTACAAAACTAGATATCCCTGCTTTTCAGTGTTGCCCGGCAGTCTCTCCTACCTTTGGTGAAACAGCAAGAGTCTTGTGGCACCTTAACAACTAACAAATTTATTTTGGCATAAGCTTTCATGGGCAGCAATCCACTTCATCAGATGAACTACCTTTGATGGTTCATGTAATATGGGCTGTTTAAGAGGGGAGAAAAAAAACTCACATTACACTCTTGCATATCCGCTGTATTCTGTATCAACACAATAATGTCTTGGCTTGTAACTCAGATCATCCATCCCTATTTTAACGGGAGTTTGGGTGATCGAGGAATTCAAATTCATGCTGGTAATTGGATATGTTCCACAAATTTACTCATACAATTCAACCTCCAGTCAGGCTAGGCTGCTTCCAAGATCAAATTCTGATCCCAGTTATATTGCACAATAGATTGGCAGTGTTTACCTATTAGCTAGTCTTTATCCCAGTTCTGATTTATTGAGGATAGATGACTCATTACTTAAACCAGATATGAGGGTGATGGTAGCAGCTCTACAGGGAGAGGATCTAGGATATGTGCTATTGGGTAGGAACCTCAGGAGCAGTGAAACAGAGACAAGAGCTTTAAGTTTCATTATTTTTTGTCAGTTTCTTTGTTAAAAAACAAACTCCAGGATGGAACCTCTTGGGAAAGTCACACTAACTTCAACAGTATTATTCTGGCAGAATTTGGTCCATAGCATCTGGACATGGTCATGCATTTGCACTCCAATTACAAGATCAGGTACAACGCTTAAACCTTTAATTTCTTTCCAAAATAACTTCAGGAGTTATTTTCACATGTGAAAAATGTATTCTTCTGTAAAAAAATATTCTTTTTAATAAAAATGAAAAAATCATAATATTAAACATGTCAGTCTTAAAATGTCTAAAGAAAATACCAGAATGACCCATACAAACATGTTTAGAAATACAGAGATGTATCCAAAGCCCAGCAAAGTACATTAAATGATTCCTTTTCACTAACTTGCACTTCAGATTGGGACCCAAATGAAACTGATTCTAAGAGATTTGAACTTTAAAAAATGTGTAATCTTCAGGTGGACGCATCACAACTTCATAAAAAGAGTCAAACCACAAGTCATTAGGTTTAGAGGCTGTAGATTTGGAAGGACTGTACTTCAGTGGAATATGGTTGGTGTTACATTTCTTACTAGCTTCATAGGGTTTCTGAAGCACTTTATGAAAAAGTTAAAAGATGAGATCCCTTTTCATTTTGCCATATGTACACCCACAATTACATGAAGGTCCAAGCTCTGAAAGTTCAGAATAAACTGCCTGCTAATCTTTCCAACCCCAAATTCATGTTAGATGAAATAATTATACATTTAAGAACTATGAAAATAATTATTTTAGAGACCGTTCTTATTTCACTTACAAAAATGCAAGTAGAGAAAGAAAAGCACATTTCAGATTTTTTATTTAAAGTCTAGCGGAGAAAATTGTGTTAGAGTCAATTCCCAAATGTAATTCAACAGGGGGTCTATATAGATCTGCGGTGCTTGGTTCCCTATGTAGTACTTCCACAATAATGTTTTAATTCTTTTTGAAATGTTGATTTTTTTTCTATTTATTTATACTGCACTCATCATCGTTATGGTCACTGAACAATAATGTGCTTGCTGGGATGTGTGCTAATGACTTTATCATTCTACTAAACTCTGTGGATGTGATTCTTTGCTGCCTGCATCTTGTGTAGTTATTTACATTATTGAAAAAGTGGCCCTAAGTTACCATTCTTATTTGGTATTGTTTTACTCCCAATTCACTCTGCACCATAGATACTCACTTACACCAGTGCAGAAGACAATCTTTCTCTTGGTTATTGATTGAATCTTTCTCTTGCTTATTGATCTTCACTAATATCAGCATCTAAACAGACTCACAAGATGAAAAATAAAAATAAAAGCCAAGTCAGAAATAAATTCTTCCATTGTTTCATTCTCTACAGAGGTAGAGAGACTTTAAGATGGCAGCTGTCATCCCAAAGTACACAGTTAGATTGGACATGTGACTCTGCAAGCCTATAGCTACCTGACTTTTTTTTTAATTAATTTTTTTCATTGAAAAACGCCCTTTTTTATAAATGAATAATTTTGCAGAATATTTGACTTTTTAAATGAAACTTCACTGTTTCAATAATTTCTCTGATACAATGAATACAAATTTATAACAAAACTCAAATAAAAATGGTTTTTTTTTAAAAAAAAAAATCAGTCCGTTTCAAAACTTGCAAAATGAAAACAGCTTCAATTTTTTTAAACAACACACCAACCACTTAGCAGAGCCATACTGCATAACAATACATAACTACTATTATTACCGCTACAAAGAGTATATGTACCACAACCTTTTATTGGATGGCATATCAGACCTATGGAAAATGAGCGTGGTCACTGCTATTACCAAGACTACCTTTAAAGTGCCTCCTAAAAGGTATCTTTCAAGTGTATGTGGTCTTGTTGCCCTCTAGAGGCTACAGATTTAGGGAGTGCATGCCCTAATACTGCTACACAAGCTACTACTATTAGTATTTAATAAAGAGTGTAAGTTAAATGTGCTTTAATAGCAATACTGAAAGAATGCAAGACAAGACTCAACATTCAGATGACTTATCTGGAGCAGAATGATTATTCCTGAAATCTCATGAACTGTTAATGATTTGCAACAAGGTTTCAATGGGACCACCTCCCTTTTCAGATGTTCAGAATTATAAACCTGAATATTGGCATTTATGAAATTAAGTAAAAGAGGAAAGTGTGAAAAAATATAAAAGGCTTTTTTTTTAAATTAAGTTCATTAAGCAAATGTGACAACTATTGGTCCAGAATTAACATATAAAATTCAATTGTACAGTCCTTATCCTAGTAAAACTTCTAAATAGGCTTTTTAATTAAGTTATATGTTACACCTGGTTGTAAAATGAGAGGTTTTTTTCCTCACAAATTTTTTCAAGACAAATGTGTCCCTTTTGCTACTCAACTGAAAAATTTCAAAACACACACACACACACACACAGTTCAAAAGTACAGACTTGAACACTTGAGAAAATTTTATTCAGAGTTTAGAAGAGGATTGTAGGACCTCTATACTCCTACTTAAGATTCCCCTGTTTATGCATTCAAGGATTGCATTAGCCTTTTTAGTCACAGTTCAGGGGCATGAATTTTTTTTAATCAAATACTGAGAATACCAACTAGCACAAACTTTGATTTCTCTGTCTCTCACTCCCCCACCTTCTTCCCACCCCCTTTTTTATGGGTGTCTATTTGTTCACTAGAAACTGATCTGAGGAAAACAACACATTTCACAGAAGCTCCTAAACAGATGTCAGGCAGCAATGACCTTTCAGGCGTTAAGGCCCTGGGCCAGATTAAAACTGGACCAAGACTCTGTATCCCTCTCCCAAGACCTTAAGCCACCCAGTCTCAAAAGATGTCTCTTTTGCGCGCCCATCAGAGTATATCAAATATATTGGACCAAAATAATTTTTAGTGCTTCTGCAAATCTCCCACAACCCACGGAGTTCATTTGGAGGAGCCACTGTTTTCCTGTAAGGATACAGATGTAGCTGCAGACATAAAAAGTGTCAGCTTTCTTATGGGAAGACAGGTTTCTGGATTGTAAGGCAGAACAGGGCGTATCAGGCTTCAGCTAACAGCAGGTTCTGGTTTCTGAGGTGTTAGTTACATAGTAAGGATGGCTTTTTTAGTTCAGTTACTGGACTGGGACTCAAAAGAATTGTGTTCAGTTTCAAACTCTACCACCTACTTCCTGTGTCAGCATGGGCCAGTCACTTAGGCCCGGTCTACACTTACCTTTGCAATTCAACAGCAGTCAACAGGAGATATGCAAGTGACGTAAATCACTTGCGTATCTCCCGTCGACTTTCTGGCGTCTCCTCTGTGCGGCGTCCACACTGTGCTGCGCTGACGGGAACAGCGCTCCCTTCGACGCAGCGCTATGCCACTTACCGAGGTGATTTTCCTGGATCAACTAAGCACATCTACACAGACTGCTTAGTCGATCAAGAGCAATCAATGAGACAGTGGCGAATTTGCTGCCGTCAGCGTGGATCCAGCCACAGTCTCACTGTTCCTCAGAATGTAAATTCTTTAGAGTTGGAACTATCTGAGTTTGTTTTTGAACATCACCTAATGCAAGGGGGCCCTTATCTACCTGACACCTCTAGATGTTACTGCAATACAAACAAACAATAAATAATACTATACAATCTCTCATTGCTTTGATGTAGAGACCAACACAAAGTTTAGAGGCTAGCCTTGCATGCTTTTCTATGGAGAAGTAAATTCTGCCTTCATTAAAAAATCCACAAAAGGTATTTCCTTCACCAAAGGGCCCCCTACAATTTTTAACGAGGGTGGGAAAGACCTGGCCCCACTTTATGATGAATAGGCCTTGGGACAGGCCTTCACCACAAGGGTGAAATTCATCATACATAAGAACAGCCATACTGGATCAGAGCAAAGGTCCATCTAGACCAATATTCTGTCTTCTAACAGAGGCCAATGATAGGTGCTTCAGAAGGAAAAAAACAAAAAACCAAGCAAGCACCAAGAAACCCATCCATCATCCACTCCCAGACCCTTGGTTATGCTAGCAGAACTATGCTGGCAGAGCCCACTTGTGTGGACGCAGCGTAAGTTGACTAAAGTTCTTCTGCCACCATGGTAGCACTACCTTCCCAAACAACATTAGTTAGGTCACAGAAACACTCTTCAGTCAACATAGTTGTTTACTCACCAAAGGTTTGTTGTTTACTCAGAGTGAGTTTTGGAGTTCAGATTTCAGAAATAAAATGAAAGATTGTTGCATTCAACAAATAAATACCTTTCACTGTAATACATTGCTGGGAATTCAAAAGAATCTGAACAGAAATCAAATTGTTACTGGTCATAAGAAATGTGCACATTTCATCTGACTCAATGCTGCTATTATCGCTAAATCATAGTTTCCTGCCTGCTAGTAATAATTTTATTTGGGTGGGTAATCGATAGACGCTCATGTTTTCGATTAATATGTTTCACTTTGCATAATGAACTCCTGGCAAGGAAATTCATTTTAGTTCAATGAAATATGTTTAAGAAAAATAACTACATCTGATGTAATAGGGTGGAATTAGGCCTAGTAATTTTCCTTTCATGAGGTAACTCAATGTAAAATGGAATAGCTGATTTAGTGCTATTTACTGGTTAGAAATTACTTAGACCATGAAAGAAACTGCAGATAAAACTAGGAACAGTAACATGAATGATTTTGCTTTGTATTCAGGCATGTTAATCTTTGCCCTTTTAATGTACAGTGTTCATCCTTATGCTATAATGAGACTAGTATTAACTAATCAAAGGTAGAGAATACACAGAGCTTTCTTAGATCAGTCTAATAGGTAAACTGTTTAGGAATGAGTAACATGTGTCAGTTTAATCTAGTGGTATTCGGTAGCTAAAAATGTTCATCATCTTGGCTAAACTCTAATTTGAAGCATCCAGAGAGGAAGAGCAACAAAGGTATAAGCTATTTCTGTTAAATTAAATCATAATACTGTCTTTCCTCCCCACCTTGGAGCAAACAGAATCAAGGATTTTAGTCTGGATTTCATGAAAAAATATATACAGCAAGAGTAATGCATGGTCCAATTATTTATGTTACAGGTCTCAATCCTGCAGTAACCTCTGTATGGGGGGTGCCATGAATCTATAAGGCCCCATTAGCAGAGATCATTGAAAGATCAGAGAGACAGTTTAATTAAAACACACACACAATCCCCCCTCATTTAAAAAAAATTTGCTGTTCACAATATTTCTACCTTCATAAATGTATATGCTCTTGTGGCATTGTATGAGACATCTTATGTCAAGATGCTGCTCAGGTATTTTTGTCTTAATTTGTCACTACTATTCATACTACTGTCATGAAGTATGACAGAAAATAGAATGTGAGATGATGGTAACAATGAAATGCATGCAAACAGGGGAATGCATTTGAGAAAGTTCAGATCCAATGAGGAATTAAATTAGAAAAAAAAGCCTTTAGCTTGTCTGCCATATACCATATGTGAGTATGTAGGGTGTGGAGGGAGACTGTATTATTGGTCCACAGAGATAAGAAATAAATAGTTCCCATTAGAGAAATGTTGAATGAGAAGGAAAACATGAGTATTATGGGATTCAGTGGAATTGGAAAGATGACATGTTTCAGAAAAACTTTAATCAGAATTTCTGCTATCATAATTTCATATACAGCATATGGAGCACTTATACTGTTGACTACAATGGACTAAGGAAGATTTATAGCATTTTAAAATTCAGTGTAGTTATCCATATTTTGGTAGTCATAGGCAGCAAATGATGCCGTGTGAAAACTATATCAAGATAGATCATGAAGAACATTTTAAAAAATACTAAAGATTATAATTTAAAAGGCTTTTAAAGTTGTGAACAGTGTTTAATTAATTACAGTCGTACAACAGCTTCATGTAAAATAAAAGACAGCAGACCAAAGACTGCTGAGAAAGATTATATTGCAGTAAATATCATTTCATCATAATACCAAATTATATTCAGCTTCCTACCCATGAATGTATTTTCAGAGATCAGAGACATGGTGTACGTGTTCATAAGAAATAGGGACAATTAGTGAAAAATTGTGAAAAAGGCATTTTTTTAGCATGATTTTGAACTCTTTGTCCAGTTTTTTCCTCCTCAGAGTTTCAGGAAAGTGAAGTTTTACCTAAAAGCATGAAAAAAGCAGTCTTGCATGCAAAATGTTGTCCAGGAGTTATGGCCTCAAACCAGCAAAACACTTAAGCAGGTGAGTAGCCCCTAAAGACTGTCCTGGGGTTACAAAGTGACTTGCCAAAGAGGAAAAAATGTGGTGCCTCTGTAGCTGTCACATGACCCTAAGGGTTAAGGACATGGCTGGAAAACCAAACTCTCAATGCTATTCCAGTTAATACCACTGACTTTGCATAGCACATTGCAAAGCAATCTCTCTTTCTTCCTCATGGTGCCCCATTTAAAAGTAAAGATCGCCTCCATTTTGTGAAAAGTAAAGGTACAAGACATGAAGTGACTTGCTCAAAGTTATACAGAAGTCCGGTGTCAGAAACAGGATTAAAATGTAGGGAAAAAATCCTTGCTCAATTACAGAAGTGTCAAAACTTCCATTGACATCAATGGAGGCAGAATATCACCCAGCCTCTTGATTTCCAAGCCGATTGTTAATCTTTTAGAACAGCCAACCTTTTTGGCTTGATAGCCACAGATACCATTTTTACAACCATGAAGGGTCACAACCTCCATTAGCAGGCTCCGGCCCCAATTGCAGCCAGACAGAAGGAGTTCAGCAAGGAAGCTGCCTCCTTGCTGATCTCCCATTTCCCTTGCTGCAGCAGGGAAACTGCATGCATCCCGTAGCCCTGTGTGCTCCACCTGGGTTCCTAGACAGTGGCAGGATGCAACCAGGGGGATGAAAGATCAGTGTTTCTCTCCCTCTGGCTCCAGCAGGGATCTCAGCACCTAGGCACTAAGGCAGAGTGCTTTGCTCTCTGCTGGAGCCGGGGGAAAGGAACATTGATTTCCCCTCCCTCTGACTCCAGAAGTGACTCCAGCACCTATGAAGCTAGGTGGAGCATTTTGCTGTGATCCCTGCTACAGCCAGGGGGAGGGGAGTGCTGATCTCTCACCCTTTTGCTTCAGCAAGGAGCCTGCACTGGTCTTTTAGCCCCACAGCAACACACTCTGCCTGGGTCCTTAGGCAGTGTCTCCCTTCTGCAGCCAGCAGAAGGGGAGATGCAGGCCTCTTTGAAAGCCCCCATGGGCCACTTTTGGGAACCACTGTTTTAGATCAAATTGCCTTGCAAGCAAGTACCTTAATCTGATGAAGTCTTAGTTTCTACATTTGTAAAACAGTGTTAATGAGATCAGAAACCAGCAGAATCCAAAAGTATATTACATTTTAGGAGTTCATAGCCACATATAAGTAGGTAACGATTTTCTCCAGGTGAATATCATCCTTGGGTAGATGCCTATCACAAGGCTTATGCACCTGTTAAGCCCTTCAAATAGGTTTTAATCAGTGTATGGGCTTTGCACTGGTGAATTTCATCCTCTATGCAAAAGCAGAAATAGATTTCTCTCAGTAATCTGAATTTGCCAGATGCCTGGAATAAAAGGAAAATCCATTTCAAACAAGATAAAGAATTATGCCAGACTTTGTTAATTAAATAGTCATGTAACAGCATTGAACAGAGGTATCTGCCGTGCTCTCTGTATAGTTTAGTAATGAGCAAAGTCTTCTCATTATGATTTTACCAGATTTCCAAAGTCAGTCACAAGTTTTTCAAGTTGGGATTTTTTAGGTCTTTTCTTTTAAAAACACAGTCTGATTTAATTATAGTGTCCAATAAAACATGATAGCAGGATTTTCTGTTCTGTTTGCTGCTAGCATTTCTTAGAAAAGGATTTTGAATTTATTTTCTATTAAGACTTTTTTCATAGAGATTAGTTCCTGTCTTTGAAAGATTCAGGTTAGCCTAAAAGAAGCATGCTAGCAGCATTCACAATTAGCATTTTTAATATTAGTCTTAAAAAAAAATGTTAAAACTGCTGACTGAAATGCCAAAGTTAAATATTGTCTCCTATAGTAACAGGCAGCCTGGTTTGTCTTTATACAGCCTTAATAATTAAAAACAAGTAAAGACCTATCTTTCCATTTGCAATTCAAAGCTTTCAAAGGGACTTTTTATTTCTGAGTAAACTGGAAAGGCTGAAATTCTTAATTGAGGTTACTTTCAATAAATTAATAATATCATCTTGTCACTAATCGGTAATTAGCAGCTTGCCTTTCTACATATTATACAATAACTTCCTGCTATTATTGTAATAGCACATATGTTCTATGGTATCATTAGTCCCACACTTTAATACGCATCTGGCAATTGTCCTTTTCCAGCCTAATTCTAAACAATTTAAAGTGCAGCTTTATCAGTTAAGAAAAAAAAAAAGATAATAGCTTCTTTCTCCAAATATGTCAACAGAAATCACTGCATAGCCTCAAATATGTGCAATGTGCAAGCCAGAACAGGGACAGAACACCCTTAAAAAACTCAGGCAAGGAGTCCAGCTAATATATCTGGCAGTATCTCCTAGTCCTGAACTAGTGGGGTCATCCAGTTTGGAGATTCCCAACTACCTTTCTGGCAGTGCATGTTGGGATAGCATTTGCACATGATGAACCTTTTTGCAACAGCAGCAAAGAGCTCATCAGGCAATCCATATAGATATCTTAGGTACTTATATGGCCCCCGTTACTTTAGGATCTGAGCACCTCACAATCTTGAAATGTATTTATTCTCACAACACCACTGGGGGTAGGAAACTCCATTTTACAGGTGGGGACTCAAGTTCAGAGAGGCTTACTGACGTGCCCAAGGTCACACAAGAAGTCTACGGCAGAGCAAGGAATTCAACACAAGTCTCCCAAGACTGACGCTAGTTTCCTGACCATACTGCCTCTCCATTCATTGCTCCGGCATGATAACTCATTAATAAACTGCTCAGGTGCTCTCCTGTCATGCCTAGTAAATGCAGAATTTGTCTCTTGGTTTGTGCAAATTACATACTTAGGCCATTATCCTAAAAACTTTTAATAGGAGAGAGAAAGCTTCAGGGAATACCGCTATGCGTAAAGTTGCTTTTGGCAAGAAAACATCAGCCCTGAAATGACTTTGAAGGTTCAGTGTGCAGTTTTAGTTTATTGTGAGGTGTTTCCCCTTTCTCTCCCACTCACTACACAACTAGGGGAATTTGTTCTCAGAATTTATGAGCACTGTTCATCACATTAGTGTGACAAATACAGCATTCCATAAAAAATGCGATCTGGAAACTCACTATTACTTTCAGGGTACTGAAATTAAACCCCACAAAGTTTTCAGTTTATAAAATCCAGATTAACATCCCCATGTGTAAAAGCCAGAAACTGTAGCTTGAAACAAAATCTTATCATTAGAAGCTGTCCTACTTTTAATTAAACATCATCTCTATGCTCAATATGCCTTATACACCACTTAGCTTGTTAATAACATCATGCAAAGACTACAACACTGTACTCTCATTGAATTATTTATTAACTTAAGTAACAAATTTTTCTCTACAGTTTTGGCATATTGAAGACAAAAAAAAAAGAGAGATATTGTGCCCAAAGCACTTACATTCATTTATACTCAGTACACAGCAAGAAAATTATACAGGCTTTATGCACAGCCTCCTTACTGAGATTCCAGCAACCTGATTTTTTGTAAGATGGATACTGTATCATCCTTCACTTAAACAGTGTAAGTGGGAAAACTCCAAGCTTATTGAGAAACAAGTTTCTCCTTGCATAGGATAGGCCTGCAAAAGTGACACAAGTTAATGGACTTTTTGTCATATGAGAACCCAATTCCGTTTACCATGTATCTAAGTGCAGTTCTCATGATGGAGTAGGACTATCATTGACCATCATTTCCTATTATCTCACTGACTGTAGAGTATGACTTACTGTAGAAAGTCTGCTTATCCACTCTGTTCACTTCTGAGTCAATTAAATCCATCCACCTGATTAGTAATTCTCCCCAATATTCAGGTTGCCAAGCTAATTTCTTGCTCCTAATAGCTTTGAAGCATCTATCTTGACATCCCTGAAGTGAATGTGGGGAATAATGCAATATCATCTTCCAGATAATCTGTATTGATATAAATTTCAGCATCTCCTTTTCTTTCCTATGTTTCATCTGACTGTCAAACACCTTCACAAAATCCATGAAATGTAGCTATTGTGCTGAAAATTCTCACTTCATGGTCATATCCCAGTCAACTGAAGAGATATTTGTAATCGGTTTACTGACACTTGGATCTACTACAAATCTGCATTAATACACTGATAGGTAACTGGATAATTTACAGGCACTGTGGAGATTTCATTAAGGGTTAATACAATGCCAGATTCTATAAATGCTTACAAAATTAACACAAGTTATCCTAACTCATACCAGGAGTTTCACTTTACTCCTGTTATGATTTTGGATTATTCGAGGGAATAAATCTTCTGTGATCAGCCAGCAGATATGTCATTTCCCTGGTATCCACAGATCTTTAAAAATGCTATGAAGAGATTACAGTAAAAGACTCTAAAGAAAAATAAAAGTTGTAGCTTTCAGGTAAAATAGGGTAAGGTATAATTAAAAAAAAAAAGCCAAAATATTCAGGTGCTATGGTCCTCAGCTTCATCTTTCCAAGGCTTCCACTGTAATTGGTATGAGTCAGCTGAAATTTCATCATGTTTGACTGTTTGGCAGAACAAAAAGATCCTCTCCCCTTTTGCAGAATTTCAAGTATTCAGGTAAATGCTGAGTCTTGGTGATTTTGCCACTCAACACCCACTGTATTCTGACTTTCACACAAGTTGACTCAAATGAATGAACAATTTCCTTGGGTCAGCAAGTTCCTCTAGTTATTCATTAGATGGTGCCTCCCACAGAGAACTTAGTCACTTTGTATTCCCCTCTCAAGTTCTCTATAGGGAATATTTCTTCTTTCTTTCTGGTTCTATGGCTTTTAGGGTCTCTCTCCCCACATTGGGTTAATATCCAAGAGCTATACCTTTTTCTCTTTAGCTCACCCCGATTTTCTTCTGCATGATCTCAATGTCTTCAGTTAAATTTAGAATTTAACCCAATTTTTATTTTCTTGTATGGGGAAGGAGAAAAAAAGGATTTGATTCAGAACAAATATCAGGCTGATTTTAATGTGATTATTGCAACATTATAGTCATCAGCTAGAGCTAGAGCTATCATGGTGATTCTGTTTATCACAATGTTAGATCAGGGGAAAATGATTGTCAGCTGTGATGCAGTTTGCTCTGAAAGTTGTGCACGTTCAGTTAGTCTTCTGCCTGCATCTGTTTTTTCTGAAGTGTGATCATCTCAGGTGTAACTGCTGTGTTCAGCTTGTACTCACATAAATGAGCTGAACATCATTTTGTGCCAAAGTAATACTTACATTCCTCAGGAAAAAAATTATGCAGGTCTTTCTTGGATAGTTTTAAATAATAATGTTATATTAATTGGTTGCAGATAAGTAAAATGAACACCAGCGCTAATATTTTTATGTAAAAATGTTTATGTAGATATATATAGTACTATCACCTCAATTGGCCTTGTTGGTATATACATCAATAGCAGTCATTTGGGGGACATTTAATCTGGATCATCTCTTCTCTGGACTCAGCATGTTCTTTTTCCATTATGTCTAAAGTGTTGTAGTAAAGTCAGTCATATGTAAGTAGCATATTTGTTTCTAGTGAACGGTATTGACAGTTTGGCCATCTCTAAACATCATTCTGGATGTAATAAACATCTGGAGATGTATTAAAATTTGAGAGAATAAAGGAGACAGGTGTGATGGAAACAAGGAAAGTAAGTGATTGCTAAACAGAGATTAGATTTTTTATGTGAAAGATAGTGTTCTTTATTTTTGCCAGATGAAAGCATATTCACAGTTAAAGAGTATTAACAAAGTGTATGCTATTCTTTCTGTTTGAGTAATGAAATGTATCTAGTTATGCTTATATAGAATTTTGAAAATAATATACTTTTCTTTAATATATCACTAATCTAGGTGTTAGAGTGGTTGTTACTATGGCTTTCTTTTTTCCCCAAGTTGGAATCCTTTATGAAAAACCTACCGCACTCCCACCCCTCCTCCCCCGAATTTATGAGATAATTTTAGAAAAGGAGTGGGATAATCCATACAGATACAATGCCATCCACTTCTCCTTTCTTGGCACCATTTTAAAATTGTCATCAGCAACCTCTCGATGGAGTGATCTCTACCATGGACTTACATAGGAGTCCTGAGATTACTCATGAGTCCAATCCCAGAACTACAGATCTGTCTGAAATAGGTAGAGACATTTCCTAGTGGGTCAGCTGCCTGCTGGTACAAAGTTCTTTCTTTTTCCTTCCTTCCTTCTCTCTTTTCAGGTTCAAGGGCAAGACGCTTGTCCTGGAAGTAGGCCAAGGCCTGATGAGGGATAAGGCACCATTGTGTCAGTTGCTTCTCCCAGTTTATGATGTTCACATTTCAATTTTTTTAAGATACATTTTCAGTATATCTTTGTAGCATTTCCTCTGATCACTACGAGATCTCGAACCATAAGTAAACAGAATAGAAACTTATTTTGGGAAAATCTGGCATTCGCACGCGATGTCTAGCCCAGTATAGTTGGTGCATAAGGCTCATTGCTTCAATGCTGGTGACACTGGCTTCAGTGAGGAGGCTAGTATTAGTGTGGTGGTCTTCCCACTTGCTGCAAAGGATCTTCTGAAGGCATCATTGAGGATACTTCTCCAAACTCTTAATGAGTTGTCAGTAGGTCACCAAGGTTTTGCATCCACAAAGGAATGTAGGGATGACAACTAGCTTATAGACCTGGATCTAGATGTCCTTCTGTAGGTCACCATTCTTGAAAATGCATTGCAGCAATTTCCCAAAAGAAATTATAGTGCACTGGATCCTGTGCTAAATCTGTCTTTTTTTTTTTTTTTTTTTTGCATTTTGAGAGAGTTGGCTACCAAACAGAAATGCTTGACTGTTTCCAAAGTCTATCCCTCGACAGTAATTTGTGGTAGATCATGTGCAAGACCTAAGGCAGGCTGATATCATCAAGAAGACTAAAGTGCTGTAAGTGAAAGCCCTAGGCTTTCATAGGCTTGTGCAAAAAAATCCAATGTAGATGAAAGGTCACTCTCAGCGTGCTCAAAGATAGCACAATCATCAGCATATCAATAACAGTCAATAACGGATGCCCTGTGGATTTTAGACTTCGAGTGGAGACATCAAAGATTAAACAACCGTCCATCCATTCTATATTGAATGTCAGCTCCAGTGGGGAGACTGTCTTTAATAAGGACTGGAAAGACTGCTAAATAGAAGAACAGGGTTGGGGCAATAACACAATCTTGCTTAGCTGAAGTTTTGATGACAAAAGGGTTAATCTCCAAGCCATTACAAAGAACGGTAGCAGTCATCTGATCATGAAGAAGCCTTAGGACCTTAATAAATTTTGGAGGATGACCAAATCTGGTCAGCGTCTTCCTCAGGGCTTCACAACTGACAGAGTCAAAGACCTTCATTAAATCACTGAAGGCCATGTACAGGTCTTGATTTTCCTCCCAAGATTTTTCCTGGATTTGGCAGGCAACGTAGATAATGTCAATTGTCCGCGAGATGACCTGAAACCTCATTGAGGTTCCAGTAATATTTCCTCAGCAAGGGGAAGTAATCGATTTAAGACAATATGAGCAAAAATTTTCCCTGCTGTAGATAGCAAATCAATTTTACCATTTTAACACTGTACTATTGATGTGCTTTTATAAATGTGTTTCATTCATGTTTTTGCAACTAGTATCTTTCAAATGAGCTTTGAGTCAACCAAATGTGCTACATACTTTGCAAAGAACTGATTCACATTAAGCTGAAGCATAAAGGAAGAAAAGAGAAGCCTGGGGGAAAAGTGCCTCAGAGAAAAATCGTTAGCTGGTGTAAATCACCATAACAATGGAGATGCATTGATTTACACCAGCTAAGAATGTAGTCCCTATGATCCTCACTAAAAGGCTCTGACAATTTTGTACCGCACTTGAATTTCACATCCGTGCTCACATTGTGTTATATTTGATATTCATTTATTTTATAATATAAACCAGTCATATGAAGCTATGTTATCTGGGAATGGCAAATTGGTTATATTAATCCTATTTACCATACCTGTTCCAAATTTCTGATCTTAAGAGCTATATTGTGAGAGAGTAGGTCACCTTGATCTAATCAATATTATCAATTACCAGACTTTTTAGGAACAATATAACTTGCCATGTTTGCTTATTGAAGTGCATCTTCTTTGGTTTCTGTGTAGCTAAGTTTATTTATTTATTGTTTTCAGTTTTAAAAGGAAAAGTATCTGAAAAATCTAGTACTTTGTATGTGTTGAAATCAATAGATTTAGGTTGGAACATCAATATGTATACTGTTTTCTGTTGGCAAAAACTACTTAATAGTTTACAGGTAACAGATGATACAAGTTTCATATTAAGGACATTCAGAACTTTTGCTACCCCGACGTTGCATCTATCAAGCAGAGTTGTCCATAAAATTATATTTTCCCTCCTCCTCAGATGCCAGTTTATTTTCTCCCCTTGTATTATTTATAATTGGCATTAAATTGGGGCTGAGTAAATTTCAAGGTGATAGGATTATTAATATGTCTCAGGCCCAAATGTTTAAAGGCATTGTTCTGCCCAGCATTGCAATGCCTAACTGAGGAGCTCAAAATCTCATTTTCAAGTGACTTATGGGCCATCTTTTTAAAACTATTTAGGCATTTAATTCATAGGTTTTCAGTGACAGTTAGGCTCCCAGGGCTAGATTTTTAAAGGTATTTAGGAACCTAAGTCTCATTGAAAGTCAAAGAAATTTAGGCTCCTAAGCACCTAAGTCACTTTTGAAACTAAGACTTAGCCATTGCAACATTGAAAGGAACATCTCTTAAATATCTTCAAAAATCTAGGCCTCGGTTGCTTGGCCATGGTAAGAAGTGAGATCAATTTAAAGTACATGTCCCAATTTATATCTTGTGGCTACTAGTCACAGTTCACCAAACATTCTTTCCTACTTTTTCACAACTAGCCTGTTTCCCATTAAAAAAACCTGCCAAATTCATCCCCACATACCTTTTCCAAATACTCTTCTTTTGCTGAGATGGTCTTGGAGCCCATATACCGCGACAGTTGCTACTGCCTGCATTAATTTTTATTTATGGGGAAAGAGGGTATGCAAAAAATAGATTCCTGGCACCCTGACAAAAATATTCAAATTAACTTACATAAGAATGGAAACAATTGAAAACAATTTAAAAATATATCCTCTGTAGATCCCAGAAAAATCAAGCCCTCCTGCAACGGTTTCAGTTGCACTTGGTGCCAGGATCAAAGTGGTTAAACAAAACAAAAAGATTCCACATTGACTGAAGTTCTTCATGTGTATGGACTGTTTTAAGGGTGGTGGTATCATCACTGTTATTCCATGCACTGTACGCTTTATGATGCTAGAAGACTGGCAAGATCTATACGGTATATATCAGTATTCTAGCTGATAGGTCTGCTTCCACACCATGAAACTCAGTTCAGTATGGTGTTCATTAATGGAGGCAACTGGAAAACTGGCAAAAGTGATTTAGCACAAGGGCTTATAAGTATTTGAACCTGTCTGAAAGAAGGTCTTGCCTTACATATTAAAACTTTCAACTAAATCAAAATGGAGTCTACCTAATAAGGGAAGAATAAGAAATAATTTTTCCTTCACTTTTGTTGGGAGGCAAATATTCACCTCAGTGAGATATAGGTGTTAGAAAGTGTTATTCAAGGAACAAAGATAAAGACTGTATTGCTCAGATGGTTAAAGTAGCGTGGTCAAACCATGCACTCTCAGCAAGCTACAATCCTGTGTGTCACATTCAGAACCTACTGCATGGGAAAATTTCCATATTGATTTAAGTTTGCAGGTCAATGGCAAATCTCTGCCATGCAGTCATTATGAGATTGGGTTTATTTTGTGTGTGTTTGTTTTAAAGTTCGTGTCCCCATGTTAAAAACGAGTCTGAACTGCAGCTGAGAAATCTTTAGCACAGTTTGGAGTGGGGAGGAGCTTTAAACAATCTTTGCTCCTCTCCCCCACAATCTTGGGCCAATCTGTACTACATTGTCATTAAAATTTTCTCTTTCCAGCTTGGTGGAGTTTAGAATATCCCTAACCCAACTGACTTTCTAAATTGTGTTACCTGCCAAAGGCCTAACGGATTGATTACTTCATTTGGTGATCACTGGGATAGAATAATTTCATGACCACACCCGCTTACACCTGGCCACAGCCTTTGCACCAGCCAGAGGAAGGGGGGCTAGTGCACTGTTTTAATAGTGGTTCTACATCCTCCAACAATCATACAGTGGTCAGTTATACCAGCTTTGAGGCAGCTAAATTACATAGAAGGCGAAATTCTGATTCCAATGAAGTCAATGGGAGCTTTGCCATTGACTTCAGTGGGATCAGGTTTTCATACATGAACTCATATATAATACATGCAAGCCACACTTTAACATGAATACTTATTTTTAGTAAATGCTAATACACTCCTTGAGATGATTATTGTATTCTTTGCTCCCCTGCTATTAACGGTTAAAGTAAGAAAGAAGATTTTCATATCTTTTGCTCACTGATTTATTCAGCTAAATATACCTGGTGGATTTCTGAGTACAAGTGATCAGGGAACATATTGACAAAGCGGAATGTTTCAGGGAATACCTACTCCTGCCATAGAACATTTATTGTTTTTTCACTGGAGATCAAAAGTGGAAATATTTTCCAAATGTTAGTCAGTTGTATATAAAACAGAACACAGGTTTGTTTTGACTATATCATTCAGTTAAAAATAAGCCATATATAGCTGTTTAGGAGCCTTGAATTTGATTTATAAAAAACAAGACCTGCTTATGGGGCTTTTAAAAAAATAAATACATGCATAAAAATTATAAGTTGTACAGATATCTACCAGAAATCTGTGCTAACACTGTGTCTTTCCTTGGTCCCCATCTTCAAAAACGGACAATATTTTTTTTATTCTTGCCTTATTTGGTAGACTCCATTGTGGATTAATTGAACGATTAAATATGTAATGCAAGACCTGCTTTCAAACAGGTTCAAATATTTAAATGTATTCATTGCCTTATAAATTCCTCCACACTAGGCAACATTTGAGTATAAGTTATGTGGCCTTAAGTTACCAAGGGTAAGGAGCTTGCTGCTACCATCTGCTGGTGAGCAGGAGAAAGAATGAAGGGTAGCTGAATGCTAGAAGATGCTCTCTGACACATCTACCGGTGAACGGGGGTAAGTACAAATACAGAGCTTCATTTGCATAAACTTCTGCCCAGACAGCCTTCAAATACCACACTGGCAATTCATCAGGACTGTACACAAACTCCAAATTGGAAAGGTAGTGGGACTGAATGGAAAAAAAGTGAGAGAGGAGGGAAGTAAGGAGTGAAGAAAAAGAGGCCCCCTATCTGGTGGCAAGATCTCTACTCAAAGATTTCTACATCCCACTGGTTCCCTCTCCACTGAAGACTTTGCACAGCACAGAAGGAACATTGTGATAGGAGATAAGACATCGGCTCAGGGATGGCCTCGTCTTGAAACAACTCTTCATAGAAGCCGCAAAGGAAAGACAACAGCACAGCTGAGTGAACTCAAGGTAGAGAGCACCCTCACGCTCAGCACCAACATGGCTGAAATCATAATAGCTGGGCTAGATTCTGGACTGGAGCAGACAGCACTTCCCCTAAACTCTGGAAACAGGCCTGCCCAGGTAAACTCTTGGATTCTGCAAGTATGGCAACTACGTGACACCAGATGTCCAACAAGATATAATGGAAGGAGAAAGTGATGTGTTAAAGGGCCATCTGCTTAACCGACATTCACACATGCAGATGGGGAGCTGCATTAAAGGTCCACTGCCAAGATACCATGGGGGAGAGTTGCCTTGTTATTTTCACCACACACACACACACACACACACACACACACGATACTGTATCCTCGTTTCATACACACACTCAATGTTTGCAAGCAGAGAGATACTGTAATAAGAGTTCTTGGGGAAAGTATTTCTTTTCCCCCCAAGTTTCTGGGTGAGGACTCAGGTTAGTGGCTTATATTACCAGCTTGACACGGAATGAGAAAATCTTGAGATGGATCTTTGCTTTGAAATCAGAATTAGACTCTGGACCTTGGAGAGGAGAAACCTGTACATGAGGTTTCACAGTGAATTATAAGGGAATAGTGTTTCCTTTTGAATAATGCCTAACTGAAGGATGCCATGAACTGAACATTGTAGAATTATATCCACAGACTGAAAAGGATTTTCTATTTCTAAACTATAAATAGATCTTGACTCCAAACCTGGACTTCTTACTCAGGCATAGCTCTCACTGAAACTAAAGCAGCACAGGATTAGGCTCCTTGTTAGTAATAATGTTTTTCCTTCATACAGTAAGCCCCACTTCTACACTGTCTTGCTTTAAAAACCATTTAAAGACAGCCTTAGATGGATGCTGAAAATGCTTTGCTGAATAGGTTCATTCTAACTGAGGTAATTACATACCCCCTTTATTCTAGTGTCTGAGCACTTCACAGTCTTTGAAACGTATCCATTCTGAAAACCCCCCTTTGGAGGTAGACAAGTGCTATGGTCCCCTTTTTACAGATAGGGACTCAGGCACTGAGCAGCTAAGTGACTTTCTCAAGGTCACATAGGAAGTCTGGCATAGCAGGAACTTGACCCCATATCTAATAAGTCCTAGAGTGTCCTACTGCACTATCGTTCCCCAAAACGGAGCCTTTTGCACAGTGTTCTTCATTGCAAGGCCCAGGAGCCAGTGGCGGCTCCCATCGACCCTAAGTGTGGCTCCCTGACTAATTGTTTATATTCCAATTTATTTTATTTTAATATTAGAATATGTACCAAGCCTATCAAAGTCTGCCTTCTTTATACATCACATTGACCACATGGTACGATGTGTACCAAAGAGTACATGAAAGTATATCCATTATATAATAACCATAGCAACCAACATAAAACTCAGAGTTTTCAACTGTTTGTGTCATATTTTTTGGCTCCAGTGAGTTACTGGAAACAATGGATAGATTCTTAATTTCATTGATGAGACAATCAGAAAATGAAACAGGAGAAAAAGCAGATAAGAACGTAACTGTGGATATTAATGAAATGAACAAACAAGTTTTAGTTACACAAGGTGCTCTGTAACATTACATCATCAAGGAATGTATTAATTTAGTAGTTCAAATGGCTCTCACATTGAAATTTTTTTGCCAAAGTGGCTCCCACTTGAAAAATAGTGAAGATCACTGCTTTAGGATATAATTTTGATGCTAGTCCCTATTTTAATAGTAAGAAATATTAATTAACACACTTTTCTTGTTCAATTTAAAATCCAAACATTTTAGATATTTTATCAACCTCACTCCTTCACAAAGCCAGAAACCAGTAACTGTGCAACACTGCATCTTCTGGAAGACATTCACAGTGTTGGATGTCACTCATTAGCCAGGATTGAGTTCCCAACAGTACCATTTTTTAGGCAGTAAGCCACACCTGCTAAGTTTGCCATCAAACAGGAATAAAAAGCCACATCTTCATCTGAGAACTTGTAAATGCTTTAGCAATTGAGATATTGGCACAGAAGGAGTAAATTGACATGGATGTACTCCAAAATTTTCCAAGGAGAGACTAGTAAAATGTACAATTACAGATGACCTAAGTAGTAGCCATAATTCATACACCAACCAATCACTTTCTCAGCTCCAACTTAGAGCTAAAGAATGGAAACATCAGATTGATATAAACCTGCAGTGGATGGTCTAGTGGAAGTGTCAGTATCTTTAGAAGTCTAATGATAATGAACAGTACTGCCTGAATGGACTGCATAGATGGGAGCTTACCAAAAAAAAAACAAAAAAAACCAACCCTAGCAGTTACAGCAAGGATAATACAAACCACATTGTGGGCACTGCTAAAGTCTAACATTAATGTAATGAAAAAAATGTTGTCTGTGGTATACGTTTCTTCAGGCTCAATAATACCATTGTTACTAAAGAGGAATATTTCATACAGTTTATAAATCTGAAAGTTCTTCTTGGTATCAATGTTATTTCTAAATGGAAAATTGCTTTCAGCTTCAGGTGTAAATACCAAAGATAGAGGCTATGGGGAGGAAAAAATCTGCATATAAAAATATAATTACAAGACTGTCATGGATCATAACACAGAAACAACCACAGTTCCAAATTGTCTTTCAAGACAAAAGGGTCTTCATGTACATTCTTAATAGTCATAGATGGTCTTAGCCAAGAAATCACAGATTCTCACCATGACATTCCAGTGAGTGGAGTGCTAGAGAAGAGATTGCCAGCTCTGAAACATCGTCCTGCTGCCCCACTTGAAATGAAGAAAGGATGGACTGACTTGGAATTGAGAGAATACCTCTTCTCCATGGGGTTATCTAACCCCCAAGCCTACTGTGATTTTTTATATCAAATCCAATTCTCTCAGAGCCACATGAAACTCTGTATTAATTAAAGGGTTTTGAAGAGAGTAGTGTCTAGTCTACACTGACAATGTAAGTCGACATAACGTGGCTTACATCAACCACATAAAGTTTGTTAGCATGTTAGTTGGCATGTTAGTTCCACTGACCTAAATAATGGTAAAATTCAACTTAATAAACAATGCCCACAAGTTGCATAGCACTGAAGTTGGGTTAAATGAGTGTCAGCGTAGGCAGAACGCAATGTAAATCGATGTCATTGGCCTCTGAAAGGTATCCCATAATGCTCTGTTGTGACCACTCTGCACATTCAGACTCTGCTGCACTGGGATCACGTAAACAAGAAATAGCTCCTTCCCACAAATCCCAGGAAATTCTGAATTCCCATTTCTTGTTTGGTCAGTGTGGAGAGAGTTTGCCAGCACAACTGGTCATGGCGACTGCACACTCCAAATGCGCTCCAGCCTGGAGTCAACCTGACGTCTTGTATCACATCAGTCTGTGGCGCAAAAAGTCTGTTCTGGTTCAGCTCCAAGCAAGATAAGCAATGCACATTACTGTTGTGTCGTATTGCAAAAGCAGTTTTTCAATGCTTCCTTGAGGCACAGCACTCCACGATTGGCTCTCAGAGTTGCAGTGCTGCTCAAAATTTGCAGCCACCCTATCTGCCTCCACAACCCAACCCCCCAATGAGAACTTCTCCCCCTTAGTGTCTCAGACATTATGGAGTCCACGGTAGGTAGAAATTACTATTGGGATTTTTTTCCCCTGAGGTCTAACCTAGTGAGCAGATTTTGCCAACGTGCCTTTAAATGTCCAAATGCACATTCCACCACCATTCTGCATTTGCTGACCCTATTATTAAAATGCTCCTCCTTGCTGTCCAGGTGCCCAGTGTAGGGCTACATTAGCCAGGGGAGAAAGGGGTACACAGAATCACTTAAGATCACTATTGACATTTCAACATCGGCAATATTTATATTTTGGTCAGGGAAGAAAGTGCCTGAATGTTTAAAAGATCTGAGTTCCTAAAGATGCGCATGTCATTCACCTTTCTAGACCACCCCACACTGATGTCAGTGAAGCATCCCATGATCCACAAGGGCCTGAAAATATCACTGAGAAGTATCCCTTTCAATTTATGTACTCTGCTGCAAGGTGATCTGGGAGGACATTGCATCACGGGAGGACGACAACCTTCCCAAAAGCAGCTATGGCTAGCTTCACTATGGGATAGCTACCCACAGCGCAATGCTTTGATTGTCGACCCAAGCACAGCTAGTGAGGACGCAATCCCCTGACGCAATTAGCATGGTGTGATCACACTCCTCCAACTTCTAAAATTTGGTGGGTGAAAGTCCATTTAAAATAAATAGACTTCAGTCCACAGTGTAGACATGCCCTATGAGTCATGATGCTATGGGAGCAGTAGAGTAGATGTGAATATGGAGACTCAAGTGTTCCAGGGGTTTTGGCAGTTGACCTCCTTTGCTTCTCAGTGAGCCAGCCTTCCGCATTGTATCATCCTTTAAGGAAGAATGCCAAACTCACACCCATATAGAGGTAACAATTGGTCATGAAATAAAATTAAAATAAAATAATAAAAGTTCTACTTCAATTTTCTTAAGTCTGTAAAACGTATATTGAATTGAGCAATACCACACCTCACTCAGTTGTCACTTCCCTGTTGTATTTAACACAGACCGAGAAAAATCAGACATGTATTTCAATTAAAAAGTAACAGGATTTATTTTCTGAATACACAAGATCGCTTAGTAATATGAAAAGAAAGACTGTAGCTATTGAGCCAATAACTTCCAATCCAGCCAACAGCTTTACCTACTACACTAACAAACATTTATTTTTGGTTAACTAGTAGAAACCCTCAAACACTCCGTCAACATCACTTTCCCCCTCAATTATTGTCATTTTATTGGAGAAAGAACAATCAGTTTTATTTCCCCATTCCATACCCACACCTGTGTATGAGGGATTTTATAGTATTTACAGACTAGAGTTTTGATTTGTTTTAGCCCTTTGGGTGGGGACCAGCTTTGACAATAAAAGGTCATTGAATGTAGGGCCATACCCTGCCCTACATATGTAAGTAGTATAACCAAACCCAGCATGAAAACTTGCATGAATTACTACAAGGATTTGTCCTATGATAGCAGTGTTCTCTTGGCGTGAGGATAATGTCAACCTCTTTTCCTTTATGCTTTAAGTCAAATCTACAGAGGTGGAAGACTAGATAATGAAGTCATTGTTGCCATGTGAATGCCCAGATTTTTTTTTTCAACAATTACCTTGAAACTTACTATATATTCTAGATCATTTATATTACAGAAGCACAGACATAATATTACATTATACATCTTATTGGTAGAGAACTCCCCATTCTCACAGGCAATGTACAGTAATCAAGTTCACCAAACTTTTTTTTAAGGTTAAAAAGTGACAATCTGAAGGCATATGTTTTTTATAGAAAATTATGTATGGTTAACCTGCCATAACTTGGCATGCTATGCTTAGTAAATGTCATCTACTGTAGCAATGGGAATGTAAATCCTTGTTCCATTTTCTAAAAGAGAAAGTGTTCTCTCTCCTAAAGTAAAATGCCGTGTGTTTTGTTTTAAGTAAGTTAGACTGTATCTGTAAGTAACAAAGACTCAAGTTTATTTGATTTGTCTGAGAAGACACGATTTATTGTTACACAGTCAAGAAGAACACAAGAATACTTAACCAAAAATTGTTGTTTAAAGTGATTTGCAAACTCACCGAGTTGTGTGTATACAATTTTGGAGGTGGGAGGGTTGATATTTTTTTTATTGCTCATTCTAAACTGTTATGCACTATTATGGATGAAGAAATAAAGTCAAAATCTGAACTCTTGAATAAGAAGTCTTCAGTAAGTCACATTTGTAAAACTACTGATGTTTAAATAACTTCATTTAAAAATAAAATAAATAAGTAACTGAACTGTTTTTGATGAAAATTTAAAAGAAAAGCAAAAAGAGAAGTCTACCTGAGGCAACAGGACGCATGAGATATTTTAGCCTAAGCAAATGAAGTCTGGAAATGTTGTAAGCAATTGAAAACAGATTATTACAATGGAAAGAGGCATGCAGCCTTATTCTATACCAGATGCCCTTGTTACACATGCATATCTAAGCATACCAGAATTAATAACAGAGTCAGGGAAGTAATATTTAGAGAAGTGTCTAGCTATATGTTTTCTGAAAACAGTAAATTCTGTGACAGTTATAATGTGGGAAGAAATTTTAAAAAAATACAAATTCACTTATAGTAGGTTTTCGAAAGCTCTCTGCATTTGTCTAACTTTGCTCCCATTAACATCACTAGGAGTTTGACCATCTATTTCAATGGGAGCAGAATTAGGCCAGTACAGTGCAATTTTGAAATTCCCAATCTATTTTCCTGCAGTAATGGTTACAGGAAAGAAAGTTAATATCTTTCTGCCATTTAAAAAATTAAAATGTTACCAATTAAGAAATGAGATGAAAGTGGTGAGACATTATTTGCAATTCATTTGCACTTAGACTTAGCATAATGTTGCTATGATTTTAAGCACAGGAAAAATGAAATGTAATCAAACATGAGGGTCAAGGGTAAGTGGTAACAATGACATTATGAATCAATAGGACCTTGAATAATTTTCAGTGCGCACAATAGATGTACACTGAACATGTCAATGCTTTGAGAGAAGACCTTAAAACAACAAAAGGGAAAGGGAACAGTAAACTGACTGTTCTCAGTCTTTTCCTTGTATTAATTTAAACTCTGAAATCACAGAACTTTAGCATGCTCAATTTGTTTGCATCATTGATGTATGTATGTACAGGAAAAATGACTCAAGGACTTAACACATTACAAAACCTATTTTAGTTCTTTATTGCACATTCAATTTTTTTTTTATTTTCATGTTTGTTACAGTACAGCCTAATGAACTACTAATAATGCAAGCCCATTGTGCAATGTACTGTACAAACCCAGAGAAGCAGACATTCCCTGCTGTGCCCTGAAGAGTTTATAATCTGAATCAACAAGGCAGATATAGGCCGAGGGAAGTGATAACTTACAATCAGAGTGAACAATGATGGCAGCAAACATTATTTCCATAATATTTTAGAGTATGGGGTTAGTTAGGGAAAAAAGCTCAATGGAAAGAAAAGTGAGGGGAGAGGGGACATTGAAGGGAAGGGCAGAAGAGAAGAGAATGAAGAGGGGTGGGTGCGAAGAAGTGAAGCAGACTTGAGGAGACTATGATGGAGGGAGATGGAGAAGGATGGACATCTATGATGCAGCTATTCCCCTTTTGACTAGAGAAGTTAGACAATATTCTGGGCCTTGCAATTTTGTTTCCATAGAATGAAGAATTGATTATACAAGTCGGATATATTTTTTAGTGCAAGCCTGTTTATTTACAAAGAATGTGCATAACGTCCCAGTTCCCTGAAAACAATAGAAACAAACAACTTTGTGCTCCAAGACCACAACACGTTCAAGCACTTTACAAATCACTCCCATCTCAGGCACACGGCCAGTACCACGAAGTAGAGCCCTGCATGGGACTAGTGTAGAGCTGTGCAGCAGGACTGGGATACCACAGATTCCATAGGACCCACTAATAGCGGGAGCGGGTGGAAGCGCAGAGGTCTACCATGAAGACAAGTCCTGAAACTAGTCAGAGCATAGTATGAATGTAGCAAGGCCTGAAGTACTTATACACATTTAATAAATACGGTTATTTGGGATCTAACAGCTCCATGTAGTTTCTTCATTTTTTTCCTGTTGCAAGGAATGGAAGACAACCACCCTGATAAAAAGCCAAAGTCCAGAATGCAACATACAGCCCAAGCAACCAGGAAAGAATCCCGAGCATGGAGTAATTGCTGTACAGTGCTAACAACTCTATCAACTTCTCTATCAACTCTTGTCCCTCTGCTCCTCCTCAACAATGTAGGCAGGAATTTCCTCATGGGTTTGAACATAGTAATGTATAGCTTTACAATACGTGTTTTAGGTAGTATTTTCATAGTCTAGAAGTGGTAGCCAGACCTGTAAGATAGAGAACACAAAACCTACCCCCAACAACTGGCCCAATTCTGTGAGGTCATTAGCGCCATTCCGTTGCTTTCAATAGAAGTTGGGTTAACTCCAGGCCCAAACAGACCAGGGAAACAGACATAATATGTCACTGTACTACATTTATAGTTTCAGCTGTTTCATATTTGGAATTAATAGAACTGATAGATATTAGAGCTAATGCAGCACTGGAGATTTTACTCCCAAATGTGTAACCGGTTGTTTTTTCTCCTGTCTGCTCTGAGCTTGCAAAATATAAATAGTGCGGGTTTTTTTTTTTCCCTTTTCTAAAAGCACTGGTGATGAACGCTGGTGGAAACTTTCCTATTCCTATTGCAATGTCTTTTCTTCAACTAGTTGCTAACGGTAGAAATTCCTATGATTTATTTTCATATATAAGAACTATGTGGACTAGGACTGTGCTTCATTTAAAGTAATTTTGTAGAATTTCATTTTAAGAAAATAGCACTTCTTAATAGGACTGGGGGGGGAAGGCTCTTTCTTTTCCAAAAGTTTAAAGTGCGTCCCACAGTAAGAGTAGACCTGAAATATTATGTCTTTGAATACCTATATGAACTTTTAAAAATGTGTGCTCACAAAAGCATGCTACTGTGATGGAAAAAACAACAACAGTGGTACAGGGAGAAAAAAAAAGTTCATAAGGGTCAAATGAAGAACTCCAGTAACATTGACTAAAAAATGCAGCGTGTAGACAAAATGGGGGCAGATAACCTTTTAAAAACTAATGCCACTTTAAAAAGTCACTAGGAACAGTCAAAAAATCTGAAACCTGACACGTTTTCCTGTTTAACATTACAAAGTAAAATAAAATCTCTCTAAAAGCCAGCTATTTTGGCAGGTATTGGAATGATTACACAACAGAAGAAAAGAATCCTATAAAACATAAATGGGAAGTTCAAAAAGGAAATTTTTTCTCTCTTTCAAGAGGAAATAGATTTATGTCACTGCCCATAGGAATTTATAAATTTCAATTATTTCAGTATAAACAAATTTTCTGACCAACTCCATATTTCCTTTCTGTCTCCAGAAAATGTTGATGGAGAAAATATTTTAGTGACATTTCCTGTGGAAATCCAAAAAGTTTTCATTTTTGGTTTTTTGAGAAAAGGAAACAAGAAGACGAATTGACAGACCCTTCTGCCCATCATGTACTATGCAGGTTGAATGAAGTCAGAGAGTCTGACAGTCCTCTGGAATTGCTGATTCTTCCTTGTAAATGCTTCCACTCAGCATGATCAGAGCCTGTTCCACCACTGATCATCTGGTGCATTTTAACTCAAGGGTTATCACAACTCTAGTAGATTATGTACATTGTCCAGATATACCAAAAGAAGGACAAAATCAGACTGCAACTTTATTATTAGATGTCTGGGACTACCCGGCAGATGAAAGTGTACAGTGCATATAATTCCATGTTCATTCAATAACTTCCTGGGTGGCTTCTGCCAATCCCCCCTTTTTATTTCCATCCAGGTCCCCCAACCATTTCATTCCCCCCCACTCCCATAGGAGGACTGAGATAAGCTATAAGAAGGGGGGTTGGCTCCCTCCCATACCAATCATAGGAGCCCCAACCCTCCCCTCTCCCCCATGTTCCATTCCTTTAACCAACATCTCCTTTTTAAGTCCTTTACCAGGCCACTTATCCAGTCACTGTATACCTTTCCTATGGAGTACCTGCACTGGACATCCACCACAAGGAGGCACCAGCGATTTGCTTGGCTGCCCCTTGGATGCCCAGACATCTCCCAATGCCATCTTCTATATTGGCCAAAATGTGTCAGTACCCAAATCTGACAGGTGACCACTCTCTCACCGCCCTCTTTTTATCAGGCAACAACATGTATGTGACCCAAATCCTCCATCATCCTATGTGCTACACTTAGTTCATTAAGCACACCACTTGCTGGGTTGCTAACACACCACCTACCATAGCACATGCTCCTCTGTAATGGGCCATATCAGTGACCAGCTTCCCAGATCCTGAAATTGCAATGAAATAATTAAACACTTCTCTAATAGCTCAGCTATGTGTTCGGGGCCACTGACCACAGCACCACCACCACCACCACATGCTGAGGCGCCATAGGACCAGTTGCATCTGTTCAGGTTCCACGCTAGCTCCTGGTGCAAGCTCCTCAAATCTGTCAAACTGAAAATGAGGCACGGCCTATGCTATGCCATTATCCTGCCCAGATGTGAGAGTGGAAGGAAAACAGATGTTAAGGCTTAAGCACTGCAGGACGAATGCCCTCACTAAGCTCATGAACCTGGGTGATATGGAAGTCTGGCGACTGATAACATGTACTACTGCCATGTTGTCACTTCAGAAACACACCACTTTATTGACCAGCTCTAATCCCCAAATAACCACTGCAACCAAAATGGGGAAAAATTCCAGACATTCCCCCCAAAAAACAAACCAACAGAAGGCCAAAGTCTAATGGATGCACTGATATCAAGTCTGCTTTTCAACTTAGCTAGAAGTGCCCCCCCAGACCACTCAATCTAACCACACACACAGCTTCATCAATGGAAGAATAGCAAACGGAACACAGAACAAGGTCTATTCCATTGTTAATGGAGCTACCCTCTGGGTATGAAAGGTGATCAATTAATTGATATTCTCCTGGAGCCTTTTTAGGGACTAAGCCCCATGGGGAAACCCCCAAGTTCTCTGTAGGTAATTGCTTGAGTGGCCCTGCTACCCTACCCTCCTTTAATTCCTGTATAATCTTTTTTCTGGACACTGGCCCATCCATGCCACTGATTTTAATTTATTTAACTGGGGGGGGGACATTACAGGAGTCCTAGTCCCAATAAGGAGGGTATGAAATCCAACTGTAAATCCACCCACAAATAAGCCCCATCTGCTTTGTTAGAATAATCCAAGATGAGCACCTTTAACAGCTCTAGCTTCACTGGAGATGGTGCCCTGGCCCATCACGCTACTTTCATTTCACCCCCTGCCCCTCTCCCACTTGTGTTCTGTGCACCATTTCCCACTCTAGCTGAGCCAAACCTGCAGATGGCATTTGATCCAAGTCCAAACCAGTTTCCCCCCGGTGACCTTCCCCTACCACTATGACAAGCATGAGCTGAGTGGGCCCCAAAACACATTTTGCAAGCATGCCTAAATATACAGATGCTGCAAAAACAACCATTGCCAACCTGTATCAAATCCCTGATAATTGTCTCAAGCTCACAAGCCTGCATACTTGCTTCCCCTATAGCCACTGCCATCATCAGTCTAGCACGCTGCCTTTGATGATCACATGCACCAACCTCCACTAGCCCCTGACCTAGGACTAGCCCCGCAAAACCCAATCTCCCAAGCCTCTATTCACAGCCCAGCTGTAATGACGGGGGTGGGGAAGGCCTACACTCCCTCCCCTCTCCCTCCTCCACTCCAGTGAGCGTATCTGATGCCATTTCATTAACTAATTCCCTTCTGTCACCACACTGCTACATCTGCCTGTCCTTTCCCAAACAGGGCATATGGTCCTCCTCCTTATGGCTCTCACTACCCTGCGTCCATGTGGAAATATGCTGCCTGGTGCATTGTGATCATTGCTCCCCATTGCTGTTGCCTTAGTCTGCTCCCTGCGAAAGGGGGATTCACTACATGGGCTGCCCCTTTTAAACTCTTCAGCCTAACTGGATTTCAGGGGGTGAGTCAGCATCGCCCCTTCTCCCTTTTTGCAGCAGTTTGACCTCTCTCCCGCCCAGCCATAAAATAGAAGCACTATTTCGTCATTCCACCACTCAGACAATACTGTCCCTCTCCCCACTGCTTAGAGATGCAGTGTGGTCTGTTTCCACCAGAAGTTGAACAGCCTCTACAATGAGTGGTGCAGGATTCTGTAATGTTTAGATCAGAGAGGCAGGAAGTTTAGAATGCCAAGAAACCCAATATTTTTGCATCCATAGGGTTTTATAGTTGCCTGAATTCAGCTCCTTACTTTGCCTGTGTCTCCAGTATAACTGAAGTTAAAATAAAAAAAGAATAGGGAAAGTTAATACCTTTGCCTAAGTGATGTCGATACAATTCCTGTCATTTGAATGAGAGCCGCAATCACAAAGACATATTAATAACTGGCTAAAGCATACAGTTAGTACAGTACATGAAACATTTCAGCCTTCTTCACCATGTCCTATCACTTTGCTAGAGGACAAGTCTTGTTTTTCTAGGAACAGCTGTTCAGATTTCCCTATTACATTCATTCATGACGTTTCATTTGAATGGCAATTTTATTAAAGTGCAGGAAGCGTAGATGTGTCCCCATTTGTTTTAATGGGATTTCTGAGGATAACTGTTATACAGGTATATTAAGTATATTGTAAATTCTGTGGCAGCTCCATCTTCTTTAAAATACTCCAATGCCCGGTAATTAAAGTGGATGGACATTCAGTAACAATGGAAGGTTGGCGTACGGGAGACTTGGTACTAATTTTACTATACATATGCTTTATTGAACTCTTATTATGCACTGCTTCAAATACACTAATCTTCAAACTAAATATATCTTAGAAAATTAAACAAATTTAGGAGTATATATACACACACACCTGTCACCTGTGTATGTACAATTTTGTCTTTTGACATTCCTAATTGGCTTAACCATTATAAGATTTACTCACATGCTATTGATGGGGGGGGAAGCCAGTAATTAGAGCTGGTCAAAAAGAGGGAAAAAACCTATTTTTTCCACACTGTTTTCATCAAAATTTTTTCAAAAAAAATTGAAATGTAATTAATTCCACAAACTTCTGCAGTGGGTCAAATATCAAATTATCATTTTTAAAAAGGTTAAACTTTCAAATTGACAAGCTGTATTCAAGTTCTGTGATTTGAAAATTTCAAACGATCTGCAGTAATATATCACAGGATGGACTTGATCCCTTATGTAACTTCTGTTGATCTCTCTACTTCCAAAAAAATCAAGTTTAATTCAGCACACACACAAAAAGAGAGTTGAATACTTATTATTTAATTAGGTAGGGGACAATGAAATAGTGTCTAGTTATGAGCCTTTAGCACTGTGAAATATTGCCTTTGACACTGAACACGAGCATTTGCATTAAAATCTTCATGATTGCCATTCACAAGTAATAACCATAAGCATGTTATTTCTTATTAGAAACAGAGAGATTACCACCAATACGTCCATAATATTTATTAGGCAGAAAAGTAAAATAAAAGATGTTAATGGCGAAAAGTAACATTTCAAGTTCACTTCAGTCAATAAAGTTAATATATCTGTAAGCTTGTTTTCTCCTGGATAGAGCTGATCAAAAAAAAATAGTGTGTTTCATCAGAAACTTTTCATTGCATTTTTAATGAAAGGTCTGCACCACTAGGCTCTGAATCAAATCCACATTAGCAGGGACCCAAAAATCAGTATCCTCTAGCTGGTGTTTGATGGCTAACATTTATTTCTGTACTCTCTGTATAAACAAACCACCTTTAGAATCCACACCTTTAGGTAACTACTTATGCTATACAGCATAATACACCAAATCCAGCATAGAGGAAGCCAGTGCAACTTCCATGATGTTGGTGACAAATTCAGAGCTAATGCAAACTGTGCTGCACATTTTACATCAGTTCCAACTGGAAAGAAAATGGGCACAAAATGGCAAAAGTACAACAGATTTTTTTTTTAAAAAAAAGTCAGCATTTGCTCAAGAGGTAGTAGTGGTATTTGCAGTAACTCTGTTTTCTCATATGCTTAAAAAAGGCAGTAACTGTGGTAACTCCTCTCTACAGTGACTCAGTTACACTAATGGAATTCTAGAGTAATTCCTCTGGAATCAAAATGTAATCTGTTCCACCCCATGTTTAATTTATCCCCTCTTGTTAGTTGATGTCACTGCTGCCCCTTCCTTTCCAACTTCTTCTAACATAAAAACAGTCATACCCACTGAATAAAGCATCTCTGTGCAAGTTATAATATTTTAATATTTATACACTACTGAACCTGGCCTCATTTTGATATGCTTGCTTGCTTTTGACCAGTACCACACTATCTCTGGAAGGCAACACATTCTAATAAACTCTGCAGTATTGTACCAATGTTTTTTTAGTGGAAAGAAAAACAGAAGCTCTTCCAACGGTATGGTTGTGAAAATTTATCATGTACTAATAGCACATCTGACACTGCAGAAAGAGATCATAGGCAGTGAAAAACGGTAATGAACTACAGTTTGAAGACATTATACTGGGAATAAGTACATTCTAGTTTTATGACAGTAAACGAGAGATAAAATGTAAGCAAAGAAACAAACTATAGTTAACTGAATGTTTATTGCTTTTACTTAATAATTATGCAAGGAAAAGCAAAACAAGTGTTCTTTTGATGATCTTATTTGACTCGATAATACACGAAGGAGAGATGAGAAGACTAAAAACCATGAACAATTATTCAGTTGCTAGTACATAAAGTTATTAATGTTGATAATATATTATAAGAATAAAACATAAAGCCTATTGTGTAACCTAGATCACTGGAAGGTTCTCAGATTCTTTATTTTGTTACAGAGATAATCTTTATTCTCCAAGATGTGGACCTTGCCTGTTACTCATATCTTGGTTACACTGAGAACAGGTAATTTCAACAATCTCTACATGGGCCTATTTGTTTATACCACTCAACCTGCAGACTGTGACAGCCAGCCCCATACTGGAATTATGTTACATTAGTGCTCCAGGACCTACATTGGCAGTAGGTAGATTTCTATCAGATGGTTTTAACTTATAAAACTCAAAATGACTTGAGACCTAGTTACCTGACAGATCATCCCTTTCCCTGTACCATACTGATGGAGGCGAGATCAGTGGAGGTGTTCACAATAGTCCTGTCTCACAAAGACAGACAGAATGCACTTAGGGATTAATAATAAGAATTTTACATATACGTTGGGGA
>ML677027.1:1360894-1378657 GCA_007922155.1 Mesoclemmys tuberculata
CTATGAGTCTATGAGTCTATGAGAATGGTGATAGGCAAACGTTCTGTCTGTTGGGCCTGAATTTTTTAATTCACTCCCCTCCATGCCCAGCAGACTGGATCTGTTGACCTCCAGAGAATTCTATAAAGGCCTGAGTCTTTTCTCAAGTATTTGGGCAAGAGGGTGGGCTGAGGGATGGAAAGGCTATCCTGTTTCTTGCAGAAAGTATTATATCTTCTATATTAATTTATTTTGTATGGTGAAAAGCATCTTGTTGTATTTGAGGCTGGGTCTACACTGCTGGTGGCAAATTCACTGCCGTCACATCGATTGCTCTGGATCGACTGAGCGGTCTGTATAAACGCGCTCAGTCGATCCAGGAAGCGACACAGGAAAACCACCCCGGTAAGTGGAGTAGCGCTGCGTCGAAGGGAGCGCTGTTCCCTTCAACGCAGCGCAGTATGGACACCGCGCGGAGGAGACACTGCAAAGTCGACGGGAGATACGCAAGTGATTTATGTCACTTGCATATCTTCTGTCGACTGCTGCCGAATCGCCAAGGTAAGTGTAGACCGGGCCTGAGTTTCTGATATGATATTATATTAGATTGGCCTTTTAGTTGTTTTTATAAACTGAACTAATTAATACTCCCACCCGCAATGCCCCCCATTCAGCTCTACAGTTTTGTTCTTTGGGTTGTCAATAACTCCGCTCCCTCCCTCCAGTGTTTCATGCAAGAAGCATGAGAAGAGGTGGGAAGAGATGGGTGGAGAACTCCTTCTATGGCATTAACATTTAAGTCCTTGGAGAGGAATGCCATGTTGAGAGCATTCAACTCTGCGTGGCAAACTCTCT
Source organism: Mesoclemmys tuberculata (assembly GCA_007922155.1). Taxonomy (NCBI): domain Eukaryota; kingdom Metazoa; phylum Chordata; order Testudines; family Chelidae; genus Mesoclemmys; species Mesoclemmys tuberculata. The sequence goes on from ML677027.1 coordinate 1,361,729, forward strand.
TTAACCACCAGGACACGTTCAAACACAGAGATTGCCAATGACATCAGGCTCCTAGGGAGGTAAGAAATAAACGGCAGGAAGGAGAGCAGAAATAGATACCGTGCAGATTTGTGACACTCCCTGGATCACAGCAAATAATTCCCCAAGAAAGGCAGTGTCAATGGAATCCCACCCACTCAAGTTAATGGAGCGAGTTACACTTGGCCTGTACTCCCATCCAATACAGAACTGCCAATATCACTTAAAAAAACAATGTTATCAGGCTTTTCTCAATAATTAGAGTTTCCAGTTTATGAAGATTTTGTTTCTGTCCGAGTCAAAGTTGAACAGATGCACTGTTCACAATTTTGACACAATAAGAACAATCAAACAGTATTTTAGAGTTTACTTTTATGATCACCTCAATACTTGATAGAATGTTAAGTATGAGTAATGTAACAACCATTCGTATTTCATGAAAACTGATGTATTCAGCCCTTCTATTAGAACTAATGAATAAAACATTCCATTACCCATAAAGTATGATCCGCATGATTTGGGATATCTTAATAAAGCTTTCTTTGAGGGGAGAAAGAGAAAGAACTTGCTATGTGTATTTCATTCCCAAGTAACTAAATAAAAATCTATTTAAAATAAATTAAGGAAATGTGTCACTTTTTCTCATACATGACTTGAATTTCATGAATGAAAATGTCTATTATAACATGTACAAAGAGATGAACCTTACATAAATGCCCTACATGATTCAAGCAGTCACTTTCTGATCTTCATATTCCAACAGAATTATTTAAAGCTGTTATGAAATATTCATAGAAAAGTGTCCATTGACTGTAATTTCTGCTAAAGTGTAATTTAACTAGTTTTATGCATTTCTTGCTATCGTTTTAATTTAGGTCAGGCAGAAGCCAACAATATTTTTTTATATTTATACACACACACACACACACACACACGTAAAACTGTCTGTACGACAGACTATATGAGGGGATTTGATCTTCTTAATAGGTATTATTTACAGCAATTATAGGTACTACACACTTGATCCAAGTCCACGGAGGTCAATGGGATTCTTTCAATTCACTTTGGAGGACCTTTGGATCAGCCTTATGGGCCATCTGGCTCTCTTAGTTACACTAATGTAAATGTTGACCTCAGAATTATTACTCCATATTTATATCAGATTAACAGTGTCACATGTGGCCTCTTATCAGGTATCATATACGTATAGGACTAAGTTCTATTATCATTTCTAAGGTAAGACTAACAACACTGGGCTAAGTTCTGCCAACATAATTCAGTCAAAACTTCTGGTGGCTTCAATGAAAGTCTCTTCTGGCCTGGAGGGGGGAGGGGGATAGATCTTAGAATAATTAATACAAGAAAAATAAGATCAACCTATTTGAAGACTCAGATTAAATAAATACTCTTAGTGAAAACTTGTAATGTAACTCCAGGCTTTGCTGAATATGGCCAAATGCCATAGTCTTTACTCCAACAAATTTCACATTGACTTCAATGAGGTTTCACAGGCAATTAAGGACACCTTTATGGACATGTGAGCCCATAGGAAAGGTCTCTGCAGAGAGGTTTAAACTGCACCATTCACCATTATACATCTAATATAGTGATCCAGATGGAACAATTTGTATATGGCACAAACACAGCAACACCTACATATGGTTACCTTTTGGGGCTCCCCATCCCTCCTGCTTTTCCCTAAAATTTTCTTTCCCTAAATTCTATGTTGTGATCACCTTCCTTCTGGCCAACGGACTCTGTCCAAAGCTCATCAATTTTCATTTGATGCAATGTGCTGTTTGACAGAGAAGGAGTACTTGAGAACAATATATTCACATCCTCGCAAGGACCGACACTGGGACCCAACTCAAGACCCCACTTAGCATCATGTTGCAAAGAAGAGTACAATGCAAGCTTTGCTTGCACTGGACCACCCACGTGCTTCATTTCTCACAAAGAGAGCCTCCCTCTTGGCTTGAAATATTAACTCAGTCTCTTGGCCGTTCAGACCATGACTCTTTGCTTAGATTTGTAAAGAAGGTAAGGAAGAGGTGAGTTTGATGAGGGATATCAGTTATTTATATAATTAAATTTACATCACGTATGTCACGGTTTCGGACACTGGACTGCTCTTCCCACTCCAATAAATAAAATACCTCTCAGTAAAGACGAATTTCATAAAAATTCTCCTCTTTCAGATAAAGTCAGACTGACTTAATCCCTGTTAAATTCTGTGTCTTTCTATGGAAATCTACAGATTTTAATACAAAACATTTCTATAACTTTTACCACCCTACAGAAATCTATTATAGGGATATTAAATTCTAGAAAATGGTGTCAACCCAGCAGACAGTTCTATCCTGTTTTGCCTCAGGGTTTAAGGAGATGGGGCTTGTATAATTCTTACAGTGCTCACAACATGAATTCTGCTCTGTTTTAAAATATAAATAAATAAATCTCTCACAGATTGTTCAGAACAAGTTAAAGCCAGGCTGTTATTTTTGATTAAACACTATCTTTTCCCATAATGGTTCAGCCTGCATTCCTAAAGGGCAATAAGTGCAATCCACCGACTTCTTAGCACTGATGTTCTTGGCATGAAGCTCTGCTGAGTATCCCTGATTTTGCCCCTTACAGTTTTCATGTTCTTGTTCTACTTTGAACATGTCAGGTTTATCTTTTACATATTTTATGCATAGTTATAATTAAAAAGGAACATTTGCTGCACAGTGAATTCCAAATGGCTTAGTATACCATATACATATGTGGATATAATGGATAAAAAGTGTTACATGTTTATTTTATTTTGTGAATGCTAGGATCATGTGATAAAACCTCACGCAAAATAAATGTATCCTAATGTCAAGTAATGGAACAAGAAGCATCAGAAATTACCTAATTTTACAGCAGGTTGTCATTACCATTTTAAATAATACATCACCAACAAGAATTTGTCCAGGTAATTGAAAGAAAGAAATACTCCTAGGAAGCCGGTGTTTTTCCCATTGCTACCAAATAATTCAGAATGCCACTTTGACAACAGATATATAAATCTCAGCCCGAAGTTTTCCTGGAAGACATTGGCATTCCTGAACGTACAATATTTCTTGCCACCACATACTTCCATCACTCTGCAGGCCTAGCGGAGTGCCAAAAGCTGAAGCTTATAATTAGACTGTGTCCAGTATTTATAAAAAGCAAACCAACTAGGATTTCATTTCTGATTGCCATCTCTATGATTTGAGAATGGGAGGTGCGGTGCAATGGTTTCTCTTCAGAAGGGTCTGTGCAAACATTTTCTTTGATTTTGATCTGCATGGATTTGTAAAGCTCCAGAGGGGTAGCCGTGTTAGTCTGTATAGAGCAACAACAACCAGAGTCCTGTAGCACTTTAAAGACTAATAAATTTAATTTTTGCAGGCATAAGTTTTCGTGGACTGTAACCCACTTCGCCAGATGCAGGGAATGGAAATCAGATAGGGGGTAGATATATACAGTCAAGGGGAAGGTACAACAATGAGGGGGGTAGGTAATAGCAAAGTCCATACAGTTAAAGTAGCTGAGGTCTATTCACAATCATTGATTAGAAGGTGAGAATGTGTGAACAGTGACAATTACTTCCTGTAATGAGAGAACCATTCCAAGTCCCTCTTCAGACCAGGCTGATTGTGGACTTGTAGATGACTGATCCTGTCACCCAGACATTCTATAGAATAGCCCTGCAATACAAAATCCTATGTTTCACCTGTGTTTGTATTGAATGCAGACAAAACCATGAATTTCAGATGACTAATGCAAAACACGTTGAACAGAACCTCATTTACTCATTAGAAACACAAGCCTCAGCAAAATGGGTTCAACCCTGAGCCAAGAATTTGTAGTGAAACTTAGTATCAGTTGGGTGTCACATGGTTTGTGACTTCATTGTGAATGCTTCTCATGATTTAAAATTCTAACATACAGAATTTACACTGATCAAAATGCCAGTGGAGTATCCTCTTCAACTAATATATGCATAATCCTCCATTGTAATTGCATTAGCAGATCCTACAGCCAGTCTATCATTGCACACATGCACTCTCTCTCTCTCTCTCTTTCACACACACACACACACACACACACACACACACACACGCACACAGTAAACATTTCTTCCAATTTTTAAAGGAAATTCACTTCAGCCACTTTGCTTTGCACAGGTATCATGTGATTAAACCTCACTAGCATTAATACTCAGAAACCCCTGAAGTATGAGCTCACACACTAGAATGCTTAAATAAAGTAAAATTTTCATTTCCTTTCTACATGTGTTCAGAACTCGGATAACCGGTTTCTGTTGCATTCATCAAATCTAGATAAAGAAACAATATTATAAGTCATATGCAACTATTCATACGTAAGCAACACAGCTTTAGCAGCAAGATATAAGTAATTAAAAATCATGAGAAAGTTGATCGCATTTCAAACAATTAATATATTAAAGTAACAATAAATTCACAGAAACTGTTTATGAAAAAAGAGGCTTAATTTGAATGAATTATTCACTCAGCTCCAGCAAATAAACAGTGAACTTGTAGTTAGTGAATAGGAATCTTCCAGCTAGCATACTTTTTCCAGCAGTGAAATATCAGATATGGAGTCTGCTATCATTTGACCTTCTGGCTGGGTTTCTCTGCCTTAAAGTTGATCAAGATCAGGGCTATGGGAGAGGGTAGAGTATATGCTGTTTTAACTGAAAAATATGATTTCTATTGTATCAAAGCTTTGCAAAGTGAGTCACTGAAATTCCCCCATAAGATTCAGGCATAAGTGCATAAGGCATGTGCATAAGTACCATGCCAACAATTATACTATTACATACATAATTTTTTGTTTTCGTTTTATATCTCCGTTTTCCCCAGAACCAACCAAGTAACTGATCTTATGGCTGCAAACCTTGAACTTCCTCACTTCCACCAATCCTAAGAATGTTATCTCCTCTCATCACATCATAATTAAATTAGATTGTGACCTCTACAGGGAAGGGACCTTGTCTGTCTATTTAAAAAAAAAAAAGCAAGCAAAAAAATGCATCCTGATGCTACCTAGGATGAGTGCCTCAAATGCTGTCATTAATAAACATGGTGACAAGAACATTGCTTGGGTACATATCCAAACAATGAATGAATTGGGGTGGGCAAAAGAAGAAAGAGAATAATTCTAATGAAAAAGTAAATACAGCATATACTAGGCATCCAGTTGTGGAAACTTTGCTTTTATGTGGATGTTCTTCTATCCACAACGTATAGAAAAAATATTTAGGGACAGATTTTCAAAAGAGCTCGCAGTCCAATAGCTCCCATTTAGGCACCTCATTAAAGGCCTGATCCAAATCCCACTGAAGATTTCCCAAAGACCTCATCTGCTCTTTAGGCATCTTAATGAAATAGCCAGTTTTTCCAGCAATGTTCAGCACACAGCTGATGAACATATGAGCCACATTTTGCCACTAATGGAGAAATGCATCAGTCTCTTTGACCATTATTTTACCAGCTCTAAAACTTAAGTAGCTTTGATAAAAACCCCAGCAACATGGGTGTAAATTATTAAGGGTATATCTTCACTGACGGCAGAAAATTCACTCCTGTCAGATCAATTTCTTTGGATCGATTGAGCGGAAGTGAAGACCCGCTCAATTGATGCAGAAATCAACTGAATAAATCCTCCCCTGGAAAAAGAGTAATTCTGTGTCGACAGGAATGCATTTTTCATCAGTGCAGCATAGTGGAGATGGTTCACAGAACAGTTTAGAAAGTCGAAAGATATGCAAGCTATTCTACATAGCTTGCGTATCTCCCGTCAACTGCCACTGTGTTTGCCGGTAAGTGTAAACCAGGCCTAAGAAAACAGATGTGGGAACTATTTATGCAAACCATGAAAAAAATAGCCTAGGGAAGTTGGCAAAACTCCACAAAGACTGTCCCAATCCCACTTAGATATCTTAGAGTCTGAGTTTAGTGACTACCATGCAGGTCCCTAAACCCCCAGGAGACAAGCATATTAGAGATATTCATGTCTGATATTGCTGGGAACCTTACTGCCATTGTTTCTTTTCAAGCACTGAAGTTATGTGCTGTACACGTAAATGTAAACTGCACAGAACACAAAAGCAATCAATAGCTCTGCCACACACTGTAATAGGCCTGAGTGAAAAAAACGAGTGGACTTCTGTGTTATTTTCATGAATGACTGGCAGTTTTCTTAAAGGGAAAGTGCTGCTCATAAAACTATTACTGAATGATTTGTATTTATCTAGGGATGCAAAAGGAGGCTACACTATACACCGTGATAAATACAAATCTAATATGTTAGCTGAAATAGGAATGCAAAATTAAAACAAAAACTTGCATCATCTTCCTTGACCTCTTTGCTGCTCTTGAGATTGATGAATAACCCTTCCATTTTTAACACTGTATCTCTTACAGGCTTTTGGGCTACTGCCTTCTCCTAGTACTCCTCTTATCTTTCTGGTGTTCCCTTCAGTATCTCTTTCTGCATGATATGCAAGAGAAGACATCAGAGAAAGAGATAGAGGCTGACAGATAGACGGACATTCCTAGGAGTTCCTGCGGTCCTCTCCGCATCTCATTTTACAACATATTTTGGGTGAGATCATCTGCAGTTATGGGTGTAATTGCCTTCTCTAAGGTACCTGACTTTTCCAACATCCCATCATGGAAGTTTCACTGTCAATTTAAGTTTACCATGACCAATACTGAAATACTACTCTTCCAACCTTACCTACTCATCCAATCTTGTGTCTTTCTGCCTCTTCATGTTTTAGATTGGAAACTTAACACACAGAGTAAGACCCTTACAGTTTTGATAACTTTATAAGCAAAACTATTTTCCATTCTAGAAAAACTCTGGGCCAATGTACCATTGTGCATGCAAAGTATGAGAAGTCCTCAGTCCCACCATGAAGCCAGGTGAAACCTGTCAGTTTCAATTCATTGGAGAACAAACTCAAAAGTGAATTCTGGCAGCTGAAAGGGGAAAGATCAAGCTGATGTAAATACTCTTTTCAACACCCATGAAGGAAAATTGTTGAGTTTTTGACAAAATCTGCTATAAGTTGTCATGCCAAGGTACATTCACTAAAAGAATGTAAACAAACTGACTAAGCTGTGTTCAATATATAAAATCTCAAAATTTGTCTGATGGTCCTTCTCTGGCTCCCTTCCATAACAGTATGGTGTGTGGCGGAAATGCAAAATCTATTTAAATCACGCAATGAGTTCAAACACCAAAGGATTTAAGCATTAATCAAAAAATATGGTGCACGGAAATTAAAAGAAATCTGCATAAAATGTACTAATTCAAGCCACACACACACAGACAAGACCTCACTTATACCATACTCTTAAGTTCTCCATTTTCTTCTTACTATACTGTTGCTGCAACCATGCTCTCTCATTTTGCTATGTTACTTTAACCAACCAATATGTTTTCACCTGTCTGACAAATTGAAGTGAAGAGACCATATCTTCTACTAGCCTGAATGTGAAATGCAAGGTCAAATAGAATATAAAGTCTGTGGCAACAAAGCAAAAAGAAACAGCAAAACATTTTTATACATCACAACATTTAATCTATTTTACCTTTTCCCTGAAATGGAATTGATTTCAACGTTAAAACCTCCCTCCTGGTAAAACAGAACAAAACCCCAAAAGTGACTGATAAATCTGAAACCAAGGTTGCTGTCTGGCACTAGTTGTGTGCAGATCAGTAGAGATTAGACAAGCATTACCCTTGCTTTAAAAGGAACAATTTTCCTGTCTTGAATTTTAATTGAAATATGGAAGATTGAAAATACAGCTCTCTGAAGATTCATGTTCAAAAGGCCCCCTTCTAGACTGCACATGAAGTCAAACAGTTTTTTCTCTTTTCAGCATTTTATATAGGCAAAAGGAGGAGTTAGGGGGAAAAGGAATGAGTATAATGACTTAATACGCATTCTAACTAAACTGGGAAAACACAGTCCAACCTATTTCAGCACAGTACAAAAACTAAAAAACAATTTCACCTGCAAATGGCCTGAACAGAAATCCTGGATTCAAATATACCTGAACTTTGGAACAGGAAGGATGACAGTTTAAATCAGATACCATATTCTGATTTAATAGCTGCATTTTAGCATTATAATGGGAAAAACAAAAGCCACAGACTTTGGGATGTTGGGTGCTGAATTTGGGGACATGAGTACATTTCTACCTAGGCTTGTAACAGCCATTTTGTTCTTTTTGTGCATAAGCTCACCACAGTATATAGCCTGGCTCATGATTACCTTCCCTCCAACCCAAAATGGCATGGACTACTTCCTCTTCCAATAGTTATTTAAAAAAAAAAAAAAAAAAAACCACAACAACTCGCATAACTAGCCTTTGACAGTTCCAAAAAGCTGTAAGCTACAGTTTACACATAGAATTATAATTAGCCAAGTACCAACTGTATTTTTCATTGTCAATGTAGTTTACCAGCTGGAAACAAGCAGAGGGCCAGTCACTTTTCCATGGACTACCAGTGTCTCTAACAACAACGTGAGCACAGTTGGCTTAAAAGGGCCCAATCTTGAGCTCCTTTCTTGATCAAAATTCAGATTGTAGCTACATTGTACAAAAGCTGAGCAAATCTTTTTTTTATTCATACAAGAAACATCTGAAGTCACTGGAATTATTTGAATGACTGATGTGAGCAGGATTTTGCTCTTTATATAGGGATCACTTCATCCACTGCTAAATTGCAGCCATCTCTTAGGTGGTAAATTATATTTTTAAGAGTGCATGAGAGCACCGTGTTCTGTGGTTCTGTTCTCCTTACTCCTGGGGCAATGTTCTATTTCTAATTCAAGAATTATGACTTTTCTGTTTGTGAACTACTCATTCAGTGTCTAGGTACCTTCGTGCCCTGCAAGCCACATGCATCATATTTAGATTGTATGTGTATACTGTATTTTACAGAAAAAATAGTGATTACATATTTTAATGCTTTTTTCCTATCCTCCTTAAAATGATTTTATTCATTTATTCTTATCAAAATCCCATGGATACCAGTTACCAATTGATTTAGTTTATTGCTTACTACAAGAAAATAAGATGTTTTCAGACAGAAATTCCTTGAAATTTGATGACTTACCTATTAGAAGAAAAAAATGCCTTCTGCACTTTCCAGCTCTGGAAAACTTCAAATATTATCAATACATTGTATCAATATATTAAAAAGATGATATCTGATAAAGCTTTGTCCGATTATCTCTGCTAATTTGTTAGCTGCCTAAATATTACAGTGTTATACACCATAATAAATTTAAGATCATATAGAGCTTTAAATCCCATGACATTCCTTGCTGACCTTTACAATTCCATCTTGAACACCACTATGCCACATTACTTCATCCATACAACTGACCCTGTGTGTTGAGGAACAAGAGATGTTGTGAAGTATATCAATAAGTTGGCAATGGGAAGTGTGGTACTTGGGAGAACAGGAAGACTATTGCCTGGTTTGCCATTTGAAATTAAGCTCGAGTTGGTAGTGACCAAGTTTTAGAATCTGAGCATGGTTCAGCTGACTGATAGAAATGAATTGATCATCTCAACCCAGTATCTAGTGGGTAGGTATCAATGTTAAATCCACCACTAGAAATAGCATGCCATGGCAGTCACTGAAAAATGGCCTAGGGATGAATGGGTATGGGAAATGAATTTCTAGGTCCATAAACAGCAGTTTATTGACAGAGGAACGGGAACTTGCACTTCTGTTTCCCCATGATGTAGCTGCTTTGAAAGGGTAATAACGAACTTCAAAGAAGTATCAATCCAGCATCTTTCCTGCCTTTTTCCTGCGGAGGTATAGCAAGCAGGATCAGACTCTAAACAGCCACCACAAGAGTTAAAGAAAAAAAGTGCTATCTTCTTGACATCCAAATTGAAATCATATGACCCTGATCTTTCCCCTGATCGTTGCCAGTGCAGCTCCAGAAGATTCAAGAAAAGGTGATGAGTCAGTTCCCATCTCTTGATCACATTTGTCCAGAACAGCAACTCCAGCAAAATGTAGGTTTTACCTTCAGGAGGAGGATAGAATTAGAGGGCACAGCTAAGTGACAAAGGAGAGAATCAGCAGACAAAAAATTAAATGCTCATTAGGCTGGAAGGAAGGGAAGAAAACAAGTGAAAAATGAACTTTCTACATTTTTTGTATATTTTCCATTATGCTTTTTAAATGCCTACAGTTTGCATTGTTCAAATAAAATAAATTTTCCAAATAAACACTTGGATGAAACTTCATTTTCAAGTTAGAGATAGGCAATCATCTAAGAGTTCACATTCCAAAAAGACCTAAAACATAAATATAGGAGACCTGCTGTATTTGCTTATGGAAATGAGGAAGGAAAAGCAGAATGCTTTTAGGCTATGAAGGATAAGGATGTCACAACTAACTCTTAAGCAGATAAATTATACAACTGCTGCTGTCCCTTTTAAGGAATAACATAATATCTAGTAAAATGAAAGTAATAAAAAGAAGAAAAACTTCTGCTTCTTTTAAGTTCCTCTCTTCCTCCTCAAATATTTTAGCTTTTCTCCTCATTTAGGCAACAGAGCAGCTGAAAATCCTAGAATTCAAGGTAGAAAGGAGATTTGACCTGCAGAGTGTGTAAGTGGAGTAAAGAAAATGCAATCAGAATAACCAAGCCATATAAGCTATTTGGTTGCATCCATATCCTGTAAAGTTAACCCTTTATGTGTTGTGCCATGGTAAGGGGGACCAACTTCTACATAATTGATTAATGAAAGTTTATTAGTCACCAAAGATCAGTGTCCTTATAGGCAAGCAATGAGTTAAAGTGTCACAAAAGAACCTAGGAGAATTGCAAACTTGGCTACCATTGACAAAGGCAGGGAATGAAGCAAGCTTAGGCAAGGTAAAAAAAAGTACAGACACTCCCTGCAGCCAAAACCATGGCTGATTCACAATCCCAATACAAATTTCACTGACATCAATTGGGATTGAACAGGTATAAGTCAGCTTGAGCCGGACCTCCTGGCCTGGATAGCAACTGGATGAGGCCCAGTCAGTTACAGAACATGATTATTTTCCTCCCCATGGCCAAATTAAAAAATTTGATGTAAGGTAGGATAAGTTCAATGAGGTATGAGGAAGATGCATATGCAAAAGATGTAAATGGGCAAATGTAATTCAGGAGAAATCCAATCTTGTATCACAGATAGTCTATTGAATCACACTAGGGCATAAGTGTGGGGTTCAATTGCAATCTGCTTTCTAGATAGCATATTAGTTTGGTAAACTCCAGTGACACCACCAAGATATTAATGGGAGGTCACACGCCAAATAGACACAAGTAGTTATGTCCCACTTGTTAGAGGCAGTAACATGTAGCAGCAATCATTTACAGATGGTCACACACCATAAACTTATTTTCACAAAGATTGATTTTTTTTAAGCATTTTAAATTGACCTTTTTTTATGCTGTCAAAATTGCAGGAATGTTTTCATAAAAATTGTTTTCAAAGATATAGAAAATATTAATAAAAACTTACTGAAAAACAGTTTACTCTCCTGTAAAACAATCTACAGCTAAGATCCCACAATAGGTAGGATATAGACGAAGTGCGGAACCAACACTAAGCTTCATTAAACTATCACAGGATTTCACAGAGGTGTGAAAATCCACCTTCATGTTGTCAGCTGCAGAGCAGAACTCTAGGGTGAGTTAAACGTGACATATTTCACTTCTAGACAACTGGCATATAATGGGGAGCACACAATCTTGAAAGATACCAGGGGGGAAAGCTGAAATAATATATTACTTTTAACTCAATAAGCACAATATTAAAAAAACAAAAACAAAAAAAACACCATGTTCTGCTTCTCCTAACCTCTTGTGAAATTTATTCTGGTAGGCTCCAACAAAAATCAAACTTCACAGGCAGAAAAATGTGAAATGCTTAAAATTGAAGCAATCCAGGCAATACACAGAAAAAGCTTGCTGGAATGACACAAACAACTCATTAGGAATAGTTCACAGAGCGATCAGTATAACTGCTATGTTACATATATATGTAACTGATATAGGTAAACTTCCTGGGTGTTTGATTTCCTATTTATGCTACAGATGAACTTGAGCAGCACATAATCTTGGACCACATTAAAGAAGATGTTATTGTAATTTTTTTTACATGTGCCATGCCCATTTTAAAGAAATTAGCATATTTTATTATCCAGACATGCCTCAAATTGATTCTTTCAAACTGACAACACAATATGGTAATTCACTTTATGACGCACAAAATGGTTCTTTACTTTATGCATGTATTCCTAATCTGGTGGTCACATAAAAGACACTTCTCTGTATTATTTCAAAGGTTTATTTGATCTTAAAAAATGTTCTCTTTTTCCAGGCTTATTTCAATAGTTTTTGCTGTCCATATTTTCCCACAGTTTTCACTTTATAGTTTGCAAAGTACTGCATTTAACAAAAAACAAACAAACAAACAAAGACCCTGATGCAGCAAAAAGCACTTAAGCACATGCTTATGAGAGTGATTTAATTGCTGTCATTGACTTAAAGTTAAGCAGGTGCTTATGTGCTCTTTTGCACTGGGTTCTGTGTGGTATCTCAGAACTGAAGCTAATACTTTCTAAAAATAGAATCAAAGTGTAAGGAATAAATAAATGAAGGAATATTAACCTGGATGACTTACCCCCGTCTCAAGAGGAGTCAAAATAAGATGGGAAGAATTGGGAGAATTCCCTTCTCTGCCATTAGTTACCTTATAATATGGAAGAGAATAAGTTGAATCTATACCTAAAGCTGGTTGGAAGCTTTTCATCAAAATTTCCGGTGAGAAAAAGATGGATTTCTCAAAACAAACTTCTCGGAAACATATCACTTTCAATTAACTCTTCATTGAGAAGGTTCTCTCAGGTCCAGGGAAGGAATTTCTGGTCAGAATGGGATAGACACAGACTTTCCGCAGAATAGATAATAGCCCAGTAGCTAGGGCACTCATGTGGAATGTAGTAGACCCAGATTTAAACACCTATGCCAAATTAGGCAAACCAGGGATTTAAAACTGGGTCTCCAACATCCCAGGTGAGCTGCTGGTAATAATGGGAAAGGCTTTAAAAAATTTGCAAGTTGAGTTTCCATTTAGAGGTTCCTGCAGTACCTGGATGTTCATTCAAAGCTTATCTGCAGCATTAGAAACTCTTAGCTTTACATAAACTAGGCTGGAAATTCTCATCAGAACTAAACAAAATAAATGGGTTCTAAGTAAATGGAGAATCATTTTGTTGTAAGCATGCAAAGGTTTTTGTTTATCTGAAGGGAAGAGAAATGGCCAGTTTTCCTGAACTAATTAATCAGCTCCTACTTTCTATAGAGTATGCTACAAAGACTCAATCTATAAACAATTGAGCCCTACAAAAATACCTGAGCGGTACGCTCTTTTCTCTTTCTATTTAGATCAAAGTAGCCTGCTTACTGCTGATTGCATCTAGGAGGAACTGTGAACCTTCAACCACCATTGAGTTGAAGGGGAGCTGAGGGTGCTCAACATCTCTCATGGATAGGCTAACATTTTGCAGAACAGTGACTTATTCAAGTAAGAGTTTGTCTAGTGAAAATAGATTCCCCTCCAAATGCAGCTTTCATTAAAAACACACTAAAGTCTGCCATCAGAGGAATGCAAGACAGCAGTTCCATTATCACATTGCCAGCTTACAAACAAACAGCAGCAAAACCATAAAGTGTGCACGTTACATGGTGATCCCAGATGTTGTGCTCAAGTTCTCAGTCCTATCCTGGAACTTATATTGGGGCCTGATTCGCCACACTTAGTACACTGCGTAGTCACTCAGACCTGTGCAAAATGAGTGCAGAGAAAACCTGAAGTGCTACCATTGGATTTGAAAGCACTTATTATTCAAATGTGCAGTGTGTGCAAAAAGTGCTTCCAAAAAAAAAAAAAAAGTACCAATTTGCAGAGGTGCAAGTGACTATACAAGGTGCAAGGCATTGGAGTGAGACTCCTTGTGTGTTCTGTGAGGAGTTTCTGCCTCATGAGTTGAGACCATTACCAGATGAAAGGGACAGAGGACCAGAATCAAGCTGATGTGTAACATTCCATCCCAAAAATTCCCATTGATGTTGTTGGAGCCAAGATTTCATTTGACCCAATTTAAAAAAACGTGTGAAAAAGCATTCTAAATTTCAACAAAGAATTCCAGAGGTTTCTGCCAAAACTATCAGAATTGGCATTGACAATTGACACATGAAGGATGCCATTTACACCTTCTAAATGGAATGAATCAGGTTTTCAACTTTAACATGCATGCTTTAGCCTAACTCAGGCTAAATCTATACTGATGGCAGAAAATTCGCCGTCATCAGATAAATTCCTCTGGATCGACTGAGCGGTCAGTAAAAATCCGCTCAGTTGATCCAGTAATCGACGTAGGAAAAGCACCTCCAAAAGTGACGTAGCACTGCGTCGAGGGGAATGCTATTTCCATCAGCGCAGCGCAGTATGGCCAGTGGGCAGAACTGAAGCAGCGAAGTCGACGTGAGTTACACAAGTTTTTACATCGCTTGCGTATCTCCCATCGACTGCCGCCAAATCTCGGAGGTAAGTATAGACCAGGCCTCAGTATGTGCACATGAGAGCACATCAGGTAGTAGTTTATGGAACACAGGTACAAGCAAACATGTCCAATAGCATACACCTAAATCAGCCAAAAAGAAACAGTGAGAGAGATCTTCGTACTCAAAAGGTTACCTTTGCAACAATTAGCGTTTGAAATTTGTTTAACTGAAAGCCTAAATTCTTCAGGTAAGTCCCAACATCATTTATCACAGATACTGTCTCTCTCTCATACCTGTGTGTATCAAGATAAACTCATTGCGATTAATTAGACCAAAAGCAGGTAGCACATAAACTTTGCTAGCATGTCTACCACATCAGAATTAATAATTGTATATGCAATGCTGAGTGATATTTTCTAATTTGCCTATTGCATACACTTCTCTTAAGTCAACCATGACAGTATAATAATTGGTGCGAACATGAGAAACCAACTCTCCTCAAATGTGTAATTCAGAAATTGTCTAGACATCTGAAATTTAGGACTCAACCTAGTAAATATGCAGTCTCTTGAGTTTCTGGAGCCTTGATTTTACAGCTCAGATATATAGTATACTGTGAAATTTAGTTTATCTGTGATAGAGTGGAAAACTCCAGAGTTTTTTTGACTGGCAGTTTTACGCTACTTAGCTTTTCTTCCATTGGCTTCACTCTCTCTCTCGCTATCTTGACTCCAAATTATGGCTGAGATTTGCAGTCCTGGAGTGCTAAAATCCATTGTCAAATATGCTTCACTAAGTCAAATTCAATGCTCAAAGGTGGAAAGTAAAAATAAATACGCAGTCCCCTAGTTGGAAAGAAACCAGTGAGGCATGCAACAAACACATAATACATCCAAAAGCTGTTTGACAAGCTGGAAGAAAGTAAATTAGCATTGCATAAAAGATACAAATTAATTCCTGGATTATCATCAATCTTCTGGATCATGGCTCTAAGATTAGAGAAAATAAATAGATATAGTGTGGGTAGACACTTCGTATTTCCCCAGTGCTCTCCATGAAGCATTTTATGGCTGTCCCTGCTATTTGGCTAGTTATGGGCAGCTGGTGTCTGTAAATACACTGCATAACTAATGGAGGGGAAGCAATGTGATTCAAAATGTATGACTACAGTATTCTCTCTTCTAAGCAACCTGGAATTTATGAGAAAGGACAGTAAATGAAATTTCTTAAATGGCACTTGATTTTTGTATTTCCATCTTAAATATACACAAATCTTTTCTCAGAGAATTTAAGTAATTTTCTTTACAAACCACAGTACTTCTCCCCCCCCCTTTTTTTTTAAACACATAAAAGATTGTTTATGATTCATTGACTCTTGCTGCTAATTCCTCATGGTAAGCTACTATATACTCAACGCTTTTAAGTTTCACAACCCACATCGTGCCTGTTCTGTTGAATGTTGGACTTTGGGAATATTTGGATCAAATATTCTACCTGTTGTCCCAAGTTGTCCCTTCAGGGCCTGACGCAAATTCCGTTGAAGTCAAAGTGACTTTTTACATTGACTTTAATAGACTCTGGATCAGGGCCTTGGAATGCAAGCATTTTGGATAAGGGAACATTACATGTATGGCACGCTTATTCATTCCTTTGTCATTGTTTATGACAGCCCCATCCAAAGGTCTCAACCGGGATTGGTATTGCCTATGCCTGGGCACTGTACAAACAAAAACAGTCTCAATTACAGGTCCTGTCCTGAATTTCTTTTAGTTCAAAAGGATAGAACACCAAGGGATATAGTATGGAAGCACTGGAATGGGTTACTTGGAGGGATGTGTGGCTTGGAGGTTTTTAAAGTGTGGCTTGACAAAGCTCTGGCTGGGATGATTTAGTTAGGGGTAGTCCTGCTTTGGGCAGGGGATTGGATTAGATGACCTCCCAACCCTCATCATCTCTGATTCTATGGAAGCAAAGGGGTACAACATGCAAAGTGACCATGGTGGTAAAAATGACAATTCTTTTATTACAAGGATGGTAAAAAGTGAAGGGAGAAAAGAGAGGTGGAAAAAGCTACCAGCAGAGAGATTGTGAGGAAGAGAGAGGTGGTAGGGTAAATGACCAAGAAAGCAGACAGAAAATGCACAAAGTTCAAATTATGAACAGCAGCCTATCATCATCTCTGGCAGTCTGAGGCTTTGAAGGTCTGGAAGGGAGGGTCAAGTGGGCCTTTCCTTGCTCTTGGTTGCTGCTGGGAAAGTGGCTAT
>ML677027.1:1379515-1512724 GCA_007922155.1 Mesoclemmys tuberculata
CATCAGAGAAAGAAAGAAATGGCTGAAAGAGAGCATCAAAAGCGGATGGAAAAAGCCAGAATGGAACTCCAAATCCTGGAAAATCCGAAAATGTATCTTTCTGGGAGCCCAGCTTCTCTTAACAATGATTGGGAAATAATCTCTCCAGGTTATAGCAAGTATGAGAGGTTTGATACTGATGTGATAAATATATGTAACCAGGTTAAGGGCACCCAGTCCCAGACCAAGTATAAAGGTAAATCTTCTGTGCTGCCTGTAATCAACAGGGAAGTTTGTGAAGGGGGGGTGAATGACTCCAAGTTGTCTGTGTCTAGCCAGGTGTGCTGTGACAAGGAAGAGAATGTCTCTAGCCTTGGGATTGTGGAAGATAGCAGTTTGCCTGTTAAGGAAGCCTTCCCACTCTCCCAGGATTTGTCTGTGAACAGCCATGAGGGCTGGGGCAAGGGAGAAAAAAGTTTAAAGAGTTTGGATGTTAAGAGTAGCAGTTTATCTGCTGGGGGGAAATTGGTCTCCAGTGTAATGTCTGTCAGGGGTAATGGTTTGCCCATGGAGGAAGCTACCCCAGTCTCCAAAGGTTTGTCCGGGAACAGCCATGTGGGCTGGGACACAGGGGAGGAAGTTTCAGACTGTTTGAAGGGTAAGAATAGCAGTTTATCTGCTGGGGGAGAATTGGTCTCCAGTGTATTGTCGGTTAGGGGTAATGGCTTGCCCATGGTGGGAGCTAACCCAGACTCCAAGGGTTTGTCCGGGAACAGCCATGTGGGCTGGGACACCGGGGAGGAAATTTCAGACTGTTTGAAGGTTAAGAATAGCAGTTTATCTGCTGGAGGAGAATTGGTCTCCAGTGTATTGTCTGTTAGGGGTAATGGCTTGCCCATGGAGGAAGCTAACCCAGACTCCAAAGGTTGGTCCGGGAACAGCCATGGGGGCTGGGGTACAGGGAAGAAAGTTTCAGACTGTTTAAAAGGTAAGAATAGCAGTTTATCTGCTGGGGGAGAATTGGTCTCCAGTGTTCTGTCTGTGGGGCAGGCAGAAAGTGCCTCTCAGTTTATGCTGGTGGAGGATTTGTCAGTTGGGCCAGAAATGATTCTGGGTTCAACTAAGACCCAGGAAGGGAGTGTTCCTAAGCCTGCGTCTGGTGGGGGTAAAGACTTGCCCATGGAGGGAGTTGCCCCAGTCTCCAAAAGTTTGTCCAGGAACAGCCATGTGAGCTGGGACAAAGGAGATGTTAAGGTTAGCAGTTTATCTGCTGAGAGAGAGTTTGTCTCCAAACTTCTGTCTAAAAAGCAGACAGAGTGTGCCTCTCAGCCTGTTCTGATTGAGAATTTGTCAGTTGTGCCAGGAGTGGTTCTGGATGTAACTGAAACCCAGGAAAAGTCTGTCAGGGCTCAGGAAAATGTTTCTTTGGAGCAGCCTCTAGCTGAAGAGAGAAAGGGCTTTTCTGTGGAAAGTGGATTGTTGCCTAAAACTGCTCCTGAAGGAATAAAACCTCCTGATAGCATTTGCAAGCAGTTTTCTGCAAGGGAGGGGTGTGATAGTGAATTGATTAAGTTAGCTCAGGATAAGTCACTGCCTGTAGCAAGCAACAGTTTATATGTTGGGAAAAGTGGTTCAGTTTCTAACTGCCTAAGTTTTTCCAAGGTGGATGGATTCACTGACTTTGTTTTTGAAAGGTCCAGTTTGGATATCTTGGAAAAGGTTCCAAATGGAGTGGAAAGTATTAGGAAGTTTAAACAGCCCTGTGTGGCTGGGCTTGGTCAGTATAAGGGGGAGACGATGATGATGGAACATGACTGTCACCAGGTTGTTAGCTCTGGAAGTGATTGGACAGTGTCTCAGTTTCAGAGAAAGGACTGGGCAGCTAGGGCCACACAACAGAGCCTGTGTGATGTTGATCTTTTGAAAATGCAGGGGGTGGTAGGCAAACTCTCACCTCTGGATGCTTTGAATATATCTTGTAGTCTCTTAGGGGACTCATGGGCATCTGATGCTATGTGGGATCAGAGATTGGCAATGGAAGAATATCAAAACCCCATTTATGAGATGCTAGTGAGAAGGGTTGATGTCTCTTTGAAACCAAGTCCAGACTGGAAAGGGGTAACAGTTAAGAATTTGAAAACTAGTGAACTAGCCAGTGGGAGTGGAGATGCAAATTACCTGCCTGACAAGGGGGGGAAAGATCCACCCATAGCTGTTAGCAAAGAGAATTCCTCTTGGGTGTGGCCAGCTAAACCTGAGTTGGGCGTGCCTGGAACAGCTCTGAATTGGAGCCACATGCGAAATGAGTTGGTTAGGACTCAACGAAAAAATGTTTCCTTGGGGGGGGCCAGAGTGGAGGCCCAAAGCTTAGTCCAAGCAGGGGGGTAATGTAAAGGTAACAGAACAACCAGTGGCGAAGCAAGTGCCACTAGTAAACTAACTAAACCCTTACAACTGTTTGTAAAAATTAGACAACATTGTTACCTCCATTGTAAACCTTACAAAGATAAAGCCTGTTTTAGTTGAACATGGTTTTGCTAATATGTGTGCCATTGTTAAGTCTTGTAGTTAATTTGTTGTTAGTGCAAGAACTGTAGAAATGTACCATGTGCTTGATAATTTGTAAAACCCTTGAAACATGTTAAAAACTGTGTTAACATAAAAACTGAAAAGGGAGAGTGCCTGTGATGCATTCAGCAGTGTATAGGGACACTCTTTTCTGCATCAATTTTGCATGGGGGTGTCATGCTGACCCAATTGGGGGGGCCCTTGAGGTGTATTCGGGAGCTCCGATTACTCCCTTCTACACCAGTCTCGCGTTGGGGGTGTCACGCGGGCTGCATTAGGAGGGGGGGCATTTGTGTGGTTTGACATTAATATGTCAAAATCATAATGATTCATGTAAGACATGCCATGTTAGGTACTGTTAGAAAGGTTATAATATGCTGAATATGATGGTAATATTTGTGTTCATGTGTAATATGTGCAAGGAAAGTTATGGAGATCTTTGATATATCTGTATTTCAAACTGTGCTGTAAAAGACACACCCCAGACAGAGAGGCCACAGGACAATAGCCCGATTAATGGCCCATCAAGACCTTTACAGAGGCCAGAGGCCTAGGAAGAAACTAAAGGCATACCTGAAGAGTTACCAGGATTGGCCCATGTGACTATGGACTTCATTTTGGTTCCAGTAAAGTTCCACAAGCCACATGGCCAGAAACAGAGGGTATATAAGATCAAACCACAGAAACCATTTTGTCTTTGTCTTCGTCTTGGTCTTTGCCTTGTGTCCTTGTTCCTATCCAGCTGCGGACACACCTCTGGATTAACACACGTTGCAACTGAACTAAAGGACTTAGACCCATCCAGGTACTGGATGTACACCAGAGGAACTATACAAGCCTGCAACTCCACAATTGTTCTAGAAACCTGATGTATATGGACTTTTGAATCATCTGTATGTATCTGATTGCTTTAAGCCTTTAACACTTCTCTTACTGTCTGTTTTTCTTCTAGTAATAAACCTTTAGTTTTAGTTACTAAAGGATTGGCTGGCAGCGTGGTATTTTGGGTAAGATCCAAACTTATAGTGAACTGGTACTGTGGCTGGTCCTTTGGGATCAGAGGGAATCTTTTAGTAAAGAGCATAGAGTTAAAGCAACTGGTCTCTTTACTGGACCTAGTGCCAGTTTGGGAGCCAGAGACTGAAATGCAGTAAAGGGGGCTGTGTGTATTTGCACAGTGGCTTCTTGATAACCAGTGTGGGGGAATCAGAAGCACTGTTTTTGGCTGGTTGGGAAGTCTGACTGTGGTGTCACCCACCAGTGTTGGGAGAATTTGCTCTCCTTTTGCAGCCTGCCCTGACCCTGGCATTATCAGTGGGCTACCCTGGGCACGGACGGGTTACAGGTGCCGTAAGACAATAACTAACAAAAGGTCTCGGAATAATCTGATTTTTAAAAACCCTGTTGTATAAATACATGGCTCAGTAGAATGGCTGTGAATACATTTTCTTAACTCATTATTGCTGACCTTTTTCATAATTCGTATAATCATAGAACTGGAAGGGACCTGAAGAGGTCTTTCAGTCCAATCCCTGGCACTCAAGGCAGAATCAAGCATTATCTAGATCATCCATCAGGTGTCTGTCTAACCTGCTCTTAAAAATATCCAATGACAGAGATTCCACCACCTCCCTAGGCAATTTATTCCAGTGCTTAACTATCCTGACAGTTAGGAAGTTTTTCCTAATGTCCAGCATAAACTATCCTTGCTTCAATTTAAGCCTGTCCTTAATTAGCTTCCTCCAGTCTAATTAGCAGATTAGGCCCACTTGGCCTAACTTGTGGGAATCCAGCCCATCACAGGTACATTTAACCAATTCTGTACAGCACATTTTTGAGAATCCTGGATACCAATTTCCCTACTTACATTTGCATGGAATGTAATTATTTTAAAGAAAGTGCCTAAGAGAGTTTAGGAGAGGCAGCTTATTTTTAGATTCTTTGATAGAGAGCTATAATAGACAGACAGATTTACCCTATTGGAGTTCATGTTCTATTAGATTCCAGTCCAGCGTTGCTTTTTAAATGTGCCATTTGTGCTTTAGAACAAGGCGACTTTATGAAACACTAAGCTGTTTTTTATTCCTACAAACAACACAGTCCAGAATGCTCTAAAACTCCGCATGCTATCGTAATTGTGTAACAGAGTTCAAGGTTAAGCTCACTGAACAGGAAGGCTGAGTTTTACACAGTCTAATGCCATAATCAAGTAAGGAGGCTCCATGCATGAGCGTTGGGATACGGTTAGAATCCACATCTAAAAACCCCGGCGCTGTCTGTGCTGCTGCAGTCAAGACCTGCTGCCGCTAGTATTTCAAACAGAGGGAGTGATCCTGTCGCCTGTCACCAGGAATTGAAACTTGAGCCTCTAGAGCTGGAGTTTAAAGAACAAGTCACCTAGCAAAGAACTGTAGCAGACTCATATCCTCTTTGGATCAGGCATGGGATAGGAAAGACAGAACACACACGAGCAGCGGATTATGAGAGCACCTGCAATGCAATTTGAATCCCACAATGCAAGGGATTTGTACTGTAAATCCAGCTCCACTAGCCCCTTCATTAGACACAAGCCGATCGGAGACCAATGAGATATTATACAAAGAAGCAACATAAGGCTTAGACTGTGGGGAAAGTCTTATGGGGGTTACTTTCAGCCACAGGAGATTATACATGTTGCCTGCTCAGACACGTCTATTCTATTATAGGCAAAACAGAGAAACTGGGTCTACTAAAACTGGCTTTTAATTAAACATTAAGACACTGCTGCATTTCACAGCAAGATGAATGCTGATGTGAAGTGGTGAAGGCAGCCTAATATTGAAGTGTGCAGGTGACAACCAAACCTTATTTATAATGAGAGCCTTTCCAACATACAGTTGTACAATGGGAGGGTATTTTATAACAGGAAATTCTGCAAAGCAACTCACCGCGATTTAGGCATTCCGAAACTAATAAAACTGAATTTGTCTCTAGGGATTAATTTGCCAGCAACTTTACAATGGTGCAGACAGGGTTTATTATTTTTGCCCCTATTTTGTTTTGCTTAAATTGTTGTAGGTTTAATTGCAGAAATTTCTAGGCAGGATTTTAATTAAAATGAGGAAATAGCGATCTGTCATGGAACTGGACTTCATTTGGCATAAGAGAATCAGAGCACACTATAGAAGGAAAACAAACTATGTTTATAGACATGAGAAAATATTGCCATCATCCCAAATTGTGGTGGGATAAGTTCTTTGATGACTGCGTGGAAGACACTCAAACTATTGTGATGGGTGGCGATACTGCACCCTACTCCCAATCCAGTGCAACTTTGTTAATAAATTCTCCCCTGGATCCAGCATATATTTAGCAGGAACCAGTAATTATAGCAGTATAAACCTGGATTTAAGAGAATTGCCTTAGTGCTTATATTACAAAAAGAGATAGGCTTTGTGTTGCCACTAACAGACAGTGATTAACATGGGAAGCTACAGCCATTTAGCAATTTCATGATGTCATGTGTCACTCGCTATTGTTTTCTGGTCACTTTGTTAGTAACATTTAGCATGACAGAACATGTTCTATCCAGAGATCACAAAGCACTTGGCAAAAGATGGGCAAGCATCATTCTTCATGGTTTAAAAATGGGGCAGAGAGAGGTGAAGTGATTCACCCAAGGTCATCCACTGAGGCAGTGGCAGAGTCAGGAATAGAACCCCAGCCTCCTAATCGCTGATAACTGCCTCTCTTGTAAGGTAGATGCATTGCCTTGATGATAATTAGCTTTCATTTTGCACATTTCACCTTGAAAGCAGTTTGCAGAAGTTAAATTCTCACAATACTCCTGTGGTTGGGAAGCATTAATAGTTTTGTTCTACAGATGGTTAAACAGAGGCACAGAAAGGTTGAACAACTTCTCCAAGCCCACAGGGGGAATTAGAATCAGGATTAGAATTCTAGTTTCTGGCCCCAGGCCTCTCTAAATAACCCTAACAATGATTTTTTTCCTTGTTTTGTTTCTCACAGATCCCTCCGACAGTTTTATTTTCACTTGCCTGTTATTGCTTTCAACTTCTCTTTAAAAATTCTCAGCTCTATTTCCAATCACAGCCAGGTAACAGGATAGTTTTGTCACAGGCTCTTTTTTATGCTAAGGTTTCCCATTCATCTCTATTGCAACGACATGCCTGACTTTTTTGTGTGCAAAAGATGTCCGGTCACTAAGCCAAAGAGCTACATGAGCCAGAGAAAGAGAGGAGGAAACATTTTTCATTCATTTTAATTAAGAACTCAAGAAGCAGATCTCTGAGCCCCTCACCTCCTGGGACCAGCCTATGAGAACTGTTAGAACCTCTTCTCTATACAGAAAAGTACGGAGAAATACATGAATTTACATAAAATAGCCAAAGAAATTTTAGTCAGCTGGGGTAAGTCTGACTTACTGGATACAAGAGAAACATTTTCCTTCTCTGTCCCTGTTTTAATCCTGGGCAGCCAGATTTGCAGCATCACATCTCTCCTCTGCATTCTCTCCCCCTCCAGGTCTCTTTTTTAATGGAAAGCTAGTCAACTCTGTATTAAAGATGGACAAATGAAAAATAGCTTCTTAAAACTGAATAGTCACCCCACCCCCTTTTTTCCCCCTGCATCCATCAAAATGCAATGGATTGGAGAAGTATAGGGTTGCTGTTTTTCCCCCAACTTCCCCTCCCCCACACACGCTTTTCCTTTTTCCACTCTAACTTTTCCAAACCCTCAATTTTCTAAACGTTAGAGGACAAGAGAGAAGCTTTATTACAATCCTCCTCCCCCTCCCCACAAACCTGGGGTCTGAGCCTGCAGACTCTTACTACGCAAATCCTTAACCTTATTACTGTGAGCCACATCCGTAAAGTTAAGCACTAGCCATGCAGCAGGATCAGGGCCCCAGATAATATTAATATTATTGTACAGAGGAGAAAAGAGGGAAAGAAAAAAGCCAAATAAAGTCAATTTTTTAAAACAATCATTTATTGCTAAAGAGATATTTTCAGAAAAGTTTTGAGAACATAAAACAATGTTTAATTCTGAGCCCTTTAAGAAGAAACTCCCCACCTGTTCCACCCACGTGAATTTTTTTCCATAAAATAGAGCTTTGTTTTCTTTTTCCATATTTTTGGACAGCTCTACTGTATATTCCTTCTGCTGCACAGATATAGTGTTATTAGAAAGACATAGTAGTTATACAAAATGCTACAGCTGGTAGAGAGACAGTTCAAAGCTTCCATGGCTATGTCCACTGAACGTGTGTCATATGCGCCTTTTAAAGAGAGACATAGTATTCTCCTCACCCTCCCATTCAGTCTCCAGTTTCAGCCTCAAGTTAGTGTTGCTTCTACAACACTGAAGCCACCTGAAAACAAGGTTTTCAAATATCTGTGCTCTGAGGTTAAAATATAATTCAGATCTGAGCCACCAACTGACTCTGCCTTGATGTGCCTACCTCCTTCTCCTTCCCATCCCTTTCTATAAACGAAACCCACTGTAATCCTCATGTTCCATGGTTCCACAATTTTTACCTAGGCGGGTGCTAGTATTTGCACTTATTCGGGTAATCATGCAAAGCTTTCTAAATACTATACAGTATCTTTCTTTCAGCAGTCACTCAAGCATATACTAGAGTTCCAATGAGTGGCAGTCTTTAGCTTCAGGGGGTGTTTTAGCAAATTATTTTCCTGCTGACGCTGGGTCAAGATTTTTTGAGCTTTGACAAGTTAGCTAAAGTGGCCAGAGATTTTACATGACATATTTTCAACATTTAGAGTATCAGACAACATCCAGTGATAAGCAAGGTGAAGCAATGTGAAAGGTAAGATGTCTCAGTTTTTACAAATTGTGTTCTGTTGGTTTGGCTCCAGTCTCTACAGCAGTAAACCTGAGGCTAAAGGATTTGAGGACAAGCTACTGACCAAAATGTTACCAAAATTCCTATAGTGCTTTATAGACTATTTGATGTGGAATACTGCATGGTTTCTTGTTTTGTGGATGAAATATGGATGCTATAAACTGAGCACCTGGAAAAGTGTTTGTTGAGAAGTTACTTGTACATATGACGCACAGAATCACTGGTGCAAGAACCGGGGAACACAGAGGCCATACCTCCCCACTTTTTAACAAAATACATAAGTGTAGAATTCATGTCCCTTGCAGATTCTGCCAGAGACATGCTGCAATTACACCTTTTCCCACTAGGGGCTGCTGTGGTGCAAAAAGAGCAGCTACTCACCATTAGTGCAGTTCACTGCAGAAAGAGGAGGCACTTTGGCCTCCCCCCACACCCTCCCCTACACACACTTCTACAAAGACTCCAGTGCCCTTGGACAGTATCAACTGCTTGGCCTCTAGTTAAAGTCGGTCAGAATTAATTGCAATAACTATTAATGGGCAAATCAAAAGTGGTTTGGTTCAGATTCTTTTGCAAACTGTAACCTATGAGGATCCTCCGATCCTTAATGCAGTTCCCTCTTAGTTACTAGCTTTGACCCTCCTCACTCCCACTGCTGCTCCCAATGTCTATTAATGGGAACCCAGCAGTTCAAGTGACCTCTATGCTGGTCCTCATTATATAGCTTCACAATCTCCAGTACATGCTAAGCATGGAACTTGATAAGAAGCTCCAGATTGTGTAAATTTGGTCATGAGTGCCTGATGACTGTTACCTAATCAAAACATAACAATGCCATTTGCCGCAAATTGGGGGGAGGGCAAGCCTCACTATTCTGGAGGTTATTGTTTGAAGAGAAAAAATTGTTTCCAGCTGAAACTATGTCCGGCCTGGTTTTCCAAGGCAACTAGCACCCACACCTCATTGTTTAATTCTTATTTTAGCAATGTTTTTAGTTAAGACTCCCAAAGATTCACTAGTTGGATTTTTCTTTATAAAACAGTTAGCTTGTATTTTAAAATATTTCATTTGATTATCAAAACCTATTTACTCAGATTTGTTCTCTAAGTATCAGCTGTGTATATTCAGTGCATCTTATTCGTTATGTAATCGGTATGCACTCACTTATGAAAGATTAATTATTTGATAATTTAATTTAAACCATTAGCCCTTTTCAGCTGGTACTACTTTATATATTTTGGAAAAAACACTTCAGAAAATATCATCTTACATGGCTTACCACAGTAGTCCCTGAGCACATAAACATTAATGAATCTATCGTCACAACGTCCCTGCGAGAGAAAAAAATATCATCCCTCTTTTGCAGATGGATAACTGAGGTACAGTGAAACTAGGTGACTTCCAAGGAATTCTATAAGAGTGATGGGAACTGAAGCCTACCTTCCTGGATTATTTGATCTAAGCATGAAAAAAGCCATTTTGTGGTTACTGTGACTCTGCTGTGTAATGCCTAGTGAGCGCTCCTCTTCCAAGAAAATAGTCAAGTCACTTTTTACTGCTTTGCAAGTGCATCTGTTTGACAGTAGAATGCCCTCATTTCATTAATAGATTCCTAGATTTACAGGCTAGAAGAGACCACTGTGATCATCTAGTCTGACTGCCATCATAAGACAGGCTACAGAACTCTCTGCGCAGTCTCTGTCCTTTGTCAGCCACTCTAAATGTCTCTGCTGATTACACCAGGAGAAAAACTCTGAAATAGCCAAATCCCAGACCCATGGTGAGTTTTCTATACCTAAACCACTCATGGCCAAGCGTTCTCCTTCAATGAAACTGCAAAATTTGCATCACAACCTTTTTTTTTTATTGATATTTTAAGGTGGCCTCCCCTTTGCAGAAGGCATTAAAAAAGTTTAAGTCACACGGTAAGTAGATGAAAAAAATCTGCAATATAAACATGTCTAGAAGTGTTTATGTACCCGCCCAGAATCAAGTAAAAACATTTGCATGCACAAATGTGGGGGTATAATCATGTAAATCATCAAAATTTGGCCCTGGTCCTGGAATTTGATCCGCTCAGGCAGACATTTTCATTTTGCTGGAATAACACCTCTATGGATACTATCAATGATCCCCCAGAAAAACTATCCTTTTAATTAAAAGTGGAGAAAGTAACCTGGGATGACACAAACAAACTCATTTCTTAAGATCCTTGGATATCTACAGGATAATTGAGATTGCTACAAACTACGAGACAAAACTTTAAATAAAAGCATTTAATTAATAAAATATAGTATACGGTATATCAGGCCATTAGTATTTGAAGAATGTTTATAAAAATAATTACATTTTTATTTCCTGTTACTCCTGCTGTTAAATCCTGGCTAGTGATTTTTGTAGAATGGGATTACAGTGGAAGGAATATTGCTTGATCAGCATTAAGAGAGAGAACGCTTTAGTTGGTGTAGGACAGTGTAGTCCCATTGACATTAATATCATATCAGCTGAGAACCTATCCTCAAGGGGATGATTGTTAACTTTATTTTACTAAATGTGAGAGGTGTTAGATGTCATGGACTGGGAGGGGGAAGATAATTAGTCAGCTTTACATGTTAACAAAAAATTTACTATACTGTAAAATTTTGCAAAGGAGTCACCAGTCCATAAGTAATTATTTTAAATTAACTGCTGCTGAAGTTCCTGAAATTCTGACTGATTGATTGTGAGCTGAGAAGGTAATGAACTCTACAAATTTGTATGCACTTCGCAAGCATGCTAGTGTTTTGTCTATTTTATTGACCTGCATGCTCTAGTTCTCTTTGGCTATATAGAATTTCTGATAAACATTTGAAAGGGATAGGGACAGAAAAACAGCACTGTATGTTCTGAACGGCAAGTCTACAGCATGTAAATGGGGCATGATGCCATATTAGCAAGAAACAATAATGAATAACTTGCAATAATTTTAAGCCCAAATCAGCAAGCCTTACTTATGTAAGCAGTCCATACTACATAGGGCTGAGTCCTGACCCAGTGGAGTAGATTGACAGGAATGTAGCCATTGCCTTTAATTGTTGTGAGATTGGGGCTATGCATGTCTACTTCTTATCTTTTTGTATTGTGGTAGCATCTATGAGTCACAATCTTGTATCAAGGTCCCATTGGGCCTGTACAAACTGTACAAACACAGAACAAAAAGATAGCCACTGCTCCCTACAGTTTACAATCTGTGTAGTGGGATTTGAATGGTGCACAGGCTTTGTGACCCAAATCCAAGGGGATTTTGGCATCAGTGCAATCTAATAAACCCCTATTCAGCTGCCGCCTAAAGCCTGTAGGCCACCCAAACCAAGTAGGTGCCTAAATTTCCACTGTAAAAGTCCCGAGGTGCCTAAATGTGTGTCTCTGGACATTTCTCTCATGCTTAAGCCCCAGCACAACCCTTATACCAGGTAAGACTTCACCTATCTTCCCTATGGAGCTCAAGCCATAAAAAGTGGCCCGTGCAGAGGAAGCCTTCCTTTTAACGTCAATTCCTGTCTCATGAGGCAATGGCGGGAATTGAACTGGGGTCTCCCACATCCCAAATTGAGGGCCTAATGACAGGGTTAAAGATTATTAGAGTGGGGTCCTCACCTCTGGCTATTTTGTGTGGTGTTAGGCACTCATCGTTTTTTCTTGCAAAAAATGGCTTAGACATCTGTTCTATACTAGGTTAGATGGTTTCCCACCTAGCATGCTGGGTTTTGTGGATCCCATACTATGGTGCCTCTCTCTCCTCTGCAATGTATGAGCATCCTTAATACCTACTTATGGAGTCAACTAAGTGGTGGGGTGCCTAAAAGTTAGACATTGCATTGTTTAGTATTGTAACACCTGAGTCATTTTGTGGAGCCAGGCCCAACTTCTTATACCTCTGTGTCATCATGCACATCTGTTTTTATACATGTACAATTATCAGTGCTTTAAGAATAATTAATTATTAACTTGATTAACATTAATTCCAGCCAATCATTTTGTAAAGCAACAACTATGTATGCAGTATGAGACAATGCATGAACAAAACATTCAGATTTGTGCATTTTGCATTTTAAGGCAAACTCCGGGAGCATGTGTCAATGAACAACTGTCCTTGTTATCATTCGTGGGTAACAAATACAAGACAAAGTTTAGAACCTTACAATGAACTTCCTCAATATGGAATAATTCCTCGTTATCTAAGTAAAATAAAAGGGTAGAGGAAAGGTATGTTGTTGAATCATTAACTGTGACATGTTCACACTTGAAGACCTTGGAATTGAAATTAGATATGGCAACACTACTAAAAAATTTTAATTTTAGGGCTAGATTCTGATACCCTTACACACAAGGAAAAGCGCGTTAGAATTTGACCTCTTGACTTGAAACATTTGAATTACTCTCACTGAACATAGCGAACTCATTCTAAAAGGTGAAAAATATATCTTCCAAGGTTATAATTCCATTTTCCAGTCCCTCTACTACATTCCTCATCTAGTGGCTTGAATTCAAATGCCGTTTTGCATGAGTAGGATCTTCATGATTTAGCCTGTAATTTTTACAGTTGCAAGAGCTAGGCAATCATCTGCAGTGGTAGACCGTCAAGGGTAAAGTCAACAAGGGCTACAGAGAAGATGTAGGCTGGAATACTTTTTAAAGGTTAGAGAGCAGTTCCTCCTCCCTCACCTTCTTACCCCCTCCACCAACTTCCCTCCCTCCGCACCTCCCACTGACCATAATTAAACTTGATCTAGGTTTTAAAGCTTGTAGAGACTTTGGTAAAACAAAAATAGATTTTGAAAAATGAGAAATTTTCAGTCTTCTTAGTCCAGTGTATATTCCAATCTCTTTTAGATCTCTGAATCTGAGTATACCATAGGATTTTCATAATTCCTCCCACTAAATCACAGGAAAAAAAAGTCAAAGGATAGGGGTTGTCTTGGGGATGAACCAATTAAATTATCAACAAAATCCTCAGATTATATCTTTCTTTACTTTAAAAAATAAAGCAGGGGCTAAAACTCGATCGTACACTGATCATGCTAATAAAACGTTTGGTAGAATCAAAAATTAAACCGCTATACTGCCCCATCAAGGGTGAATTCCCAACCCACTGCAATCAATGGCCAAACTCCAACGACTTCAATGCAGCAAGGATTTTACCCCAAATTCATGTCCTCTGTATCATTCCCTCTTGCAGGAAACAAAGAAAAATATATTTTAATAGAAAAATAAATCAATTTTTACATCAGTAATCATTTGTGGATTTTTCAGTCAGTCAAGTGTATAGCTAATGTTTTGATCTTTTATAATTTTACTTAAAACATATACAACATTTAAATGAATAAGTCACAAAAAGAAATATCAACCTACTACAAATCAATACTTTCTTTTTAATCCACTCCATCAACCTCCTTAGGAAAATACTGAAGAAAGATGTACAACGTGCACTACCCCCTGACAGAACCAAGATTTTATTGACTATTTGCCAAAAGAGACGCCATTAACAGAGCAGATTGGATCTCACACGTGGAGTGCAGAGAGAACTTGCTATGAAGCTTCAGTTTTTGCAAGCAGAACCAAAAGGGTCTGATTCAAAGCTCATATAAATCAATGGGAATCTTTCTATTAATTTCACTGGGCTTTGAATCAGGGAGAAAATGAGAACTTATATCTCATGCAGACATTTTGGGTCTTTAGTTGGTTTTCCAGCCATGTGTGAAATTTGCAAAAGGCCCATATTTGGTAGTTTTGGTTCACATCCCATGCTGTTCTCATTACCTTCATTGAAAATATTGTTGCTATCAAAGCCAAGGTAGTTTTCCCTCAATAAAAATCCAGAAAAAGGCATGAGAATGGCTTGTCAGGGTGAGGAGGTTATATGGTATCATGCTAACATGAAACATAAGTGCACTATTCACTACAGTAAAGTGTATCAGATAACTAGATACCTTCATGGGAGGAGGTGCTAAGTGTGAGACCTATATATGATAGACAGTGGAGGATTAAGTGAGAATTCTCAAGTCTTATTCTGGAGCACCAAGGACCTAACTGAAGAATGGAGCGTGATGAGCAAACATCAAAAGGATCCAAAGTTTGAGTTTAGTTTAAAGGTGTTCAAAAGCAGGCTGGTTACACTGGATATTTACACTGATTGTCATGGAGGGCCAGATTTTTAAAGGCATTTAGGCACCTAAAATGCATTGATTTTAATGGGAGTTAGGTGCCTAGGTACTTTTCACTTTTGAAAAGCCCATTAAGTGTCTATCTGAAACTAAGCACCTAAATACCTTTAAAAAGTGGCTCTAAATGTTTATATAGACTTTCAAGTAAGTCTTGTGTCTGCAGAATGGATTGAAAATATTATAAGTACAAGGATTATCATTTCTGATCTTAGATGGAAACATCAGGAGTTTGATGCTCAGAGGTACTGATCATTCACTGCTCCCACTGACTTCAAATGGGGTGTGGCTGCTTAACACCTGTGAAAAAAAAAATCAGTCCCTACAAGAATAGTTGCTCACACAAGACTGACACTTCTGGTCCTGGAATGCTGATGTAGAAGGCTATTGGAAAAGAATATCATTTAAAGTTACCTAAACATAGCATAGCTTCAATATTTGATTTAGGTTCATATCTAAAAATGGCTGAAGATTCACAAAGGTGAATATTTCTCCACCATCTTTTCCCCTTCCCTAGAAAAAACAGACTCCCAAAGAAATGCAAGAAAAGAAAGAACTTCTTTGGTGATAAAAATAAAAGGAGTTTATATGAAAATGATCTCACTCAAAGATAAAATAATGTCATGCCTTGTGAAGCGATGAGTAAAAGGAGAACATTTACAAAGGAAATTGAAGAGAGAATGTAGAGCATTAAACTGTACTCTACAAGGAAAGTGTGGTTACCAGTCAAAACAGAGACGTTTTAACCCTTCCATTCACACCAGGTCAAGGAAAGAGATTAGAAATATTGCTGATCCACAGCTCATTTGAAAACAAAATGGTTCATTCTTCCATTTACATTGTCTTACAAAAAGACAGCAGCATACAGTAACTGGGAGGTGAAGATTTGCATTTATATTGTAGTTTATTTATAAAGCCAGATGGGAAAAATAGCAATTTGGTTTACTGTTTGTATAAATGAGAGGGAAAATATTTATTTTAATAATTCAGCCTTAGTTTTGCATAGGCCAAACCAATCTTGACCCACTTTTTGCAAGGCTTCAGCAGCCATTTTCTCATTTCCAGTTTTGATAAAGAAGTTATAAGTCTATCTGTACAGATTCTGTAAATGTAGTTGTAATGAGTTTTGTTTGCCTTTTGGAAGGCAGCCGCATGGCTACATCACAATCAGCTCGTACCAGAAGAAGGCATGGCATACAAAAAAAAGCAAAATTAACAAGTGGTAGGAATGTAGTAGACTGAACTCACCCATTTTGTGTGGTCACCAAACAACTCCTTGGATAATCACTTTGTTAAGTCTCATAGACTCATAGGTCAGAAGGGACCAATATGATCATCTAGTCTGACCTCCTGCACAAGGCAGGCCACAAAACCCTACCCATACACATTTATAACAACCCCGAACCCATGACTGAGTTATTGAAATCCTCAAAAGTGAGATTTGAAGACCTCAGCTAAACCCCGAGCATGTGGGCAAGACTCACCAGCCAACACCCAAAAAAGAATTCTCTGCAGTAACTCAGTTCCCATCCCATCCAACATGGGCTGAAAAGCTCAGCATTCCATTACAAATCATTTTTTTATATTATAGAAGCACCAAGAGTACTCTAATGAGATTGGTGCATGATTGCACTCAGCCTCTTCAGTGACAATCTTCATCCCAAAGAATCTGCTGTTTAACTAGACAAGACAAAGTATAATTATCCCCATTTTACAGATCAGGAACTGAAAAAAAGATCAAGTGATTTGCCCAAGGTCACACAGAGAGTGTGTACTGATGTGTTGGAAACTGAACTTCAATATTGAGTACCAGTCCAGTGCTTTAACAACATGAGGGAAGCCATCCTTCCTCTCTCAATTTCCTGAGCCTAATTTTTCAGGATCATCATCAAGACTAGAAAGTTGAAAATTCAAATGAAGTTACATGTTGCATTTTCCACTTTGCTCTACTGAGTTTATTTAAATTATTTATGTGTATCAAGTTATTCACATGCATGAGTGTCTGCAGAATTGGGTCCTTAATAAGATATACTTTAATATACATGCCCCCCAAGAGCAATAAAGATAATCCAACCATCTTTTATTATTGTGTGTGTGTGGTGTCCATGAACCTTAAAAATAAGATAAAACTAGAGAGAAACCTCAAATGAATTTGGAGCTGAAAATCATCTGTTTTGGTCTGCTGGCTTGCAAATGGTTTTCTTGATAGAACTCATGAGTCCACTGGAGACAGACGTAGATAGATGAGCCAGGCATAAGATAAACCTGCTGCATGAGTTTATAGTTAATTGCATATCATCTTTTTGTCTTGCCACAGAAAAAATTCACGCCCACCTTGCACAGTAAAGGTAACAAATGTCATACACCATTTGTCTTCCTGTGCTTTCTTTTTACATTATTCAATTGGTCTTGTTGTTAGAATACTGCTGAGATATAAAATAGCTTAGCAAATATGTCTGAGATTAAGCATACTACATCTTTTTACAAATGATCTCCTCCATCCTCTAATGAGGAGAAATATCTTTGAGAGATATTTTTATGCAAATATCTTTATTTCTAAAACAGTCACACTAACTCACTCATCTGGTAGCTAGCATACATAGAATGTGACTGACTGATTTGCACAGAATGAAATACATCTGTGTGCAGAGAGTTCACACACAAGACACATGTATGATTTCAGTGAGAGTTAGGGAGCCTGGTCCCTAGCATGAGCTTAAAGTTGTTGAACTAACTTAGGTTCTGGTTATCACCTATGCAGGAGGAGCTGAAAAATCCGTAACTGCAGCCTCGCCATTTGCCTTCACGGTCCCTCTCTGGCAGACCAGTTCCTGTTCTTGCCATGGTCCCCAGAAGTTCCATTCAGGAAGAAAGTGGGGTTTCCACAGCACAAAGAGGGCACCACACAGAAAAAAATCAGTATGGACCACCCAACTCTTTTCTAGTCATGGATCCTGCTCTGAACTGAACAGCTTACAGGGAATCTAAAGGTAGGGAAAAATTATGCCACAGATGCATCCCTCCAACAACTACGGCCCAAAACAGAGAACTAATAAACATTTGTCCCCTCTTCACCCACAGAGGCAAAGTGCATGATCTGGGCTATGTAAATAGGGAGGAGTAAAAAGGGAGTCAATATGAGCTGTGACACGGTGGCCCTATGGACAGCCTCACATATGATGCCTTATGGACAGAACAGAGATGATACAGATTCTGTGGTTAAGCTTCAGGATGAGGGTTCCTGAAGAGACAAGTTAATACCATATATAGTATCTCAACTATTGCTTATTGCTAGTTACATTTTTCAGAGTTATTTCATTCCTGATAACCATATGGGGGGAGGGCAGAAATATTGCAAGGACTGGCCATTTCCAGATATTTCTATTCCACCCAGGGAAAAGACTGGATCTCATCTTATTTTGGCCCCACACACAGTTCACAATTATTAGTTCTATGCGATAACATGATAGCATCTCAATGTCTCAGGAGCTAACACTTCTAGCTACATCATCAACCACCACTCTGGGTTGGCATAGATTTGGATACCACTTTACAGTAGGTGGAAAGACAAAAGCACACTTCATCACTGTATTTTAAATCATGTCTTTTTCAAACTTGGATGCCACAAACAGGGATGTATTTTAAAGTGACAGTTCTAATCAATTAAACTAAAAAAGTTTTAAAAACACAATAAAAGAATGTACTACAATATCAAAGGAAGAGATGAGTTGGACCTTGCAAAGGGAATAGTAAAGGTTCTATAGCCATATAAATAGGAAGAAAACAAAGAAAGAAGTGGGACCCTAAGCACTGAGGATGGGGTACAGGTTAAAGATAATCTAAACATGGCCCAACATCTAAACAAATACTTGGCTGCCATTTTTAATTAGGCTAATGATGAGCTTGGGGTAGTGGTAGGGTGGCTAATGAGATGGAGGATATGGAAGTAGAAATTACACATCCAAGTTAGAAGCCAAACTCGAACAGTTTAACAAGACTAAATTGATGGGGCCGGATAATCGTCATCCAAGAACATTAAAGGAACTAGCACATGAAATTGAAAGCCCATTAGCAAGGACTTTTAATGAATCTGTAAACTCAGGGGTTGTACCGTATGACTGGAGAATTGCTAACATAGTTCATGTTTTTAAGAAAGGGAAAAACAGTGAACTGGGTAACTACAGGCCTATTAGTTTGACCTCAGTAGTATGCAAGGTCTTGGGAAAAAACTCGCTATCTCAAAAGTAGTTAAGGACATCAAGGTTAACAGTAATTGGGAGAAAATACAGGATGGCTTTACAAAAGGTAGATCATGCCAGACCAACCTGATCTCCTTTTTTGAGACAATAACAGATTTTTTAGACAAAGGGAATGCAGTAGGTCTAATTTGTCTAGATATCAGTATATATATCAGTTGATATAGTTCCACATATGGAATTAGTTAAATTGGAAAAGATGGGGATTAAAATGAAAATTGAAAGGTGGATAAACTGGTTAAAGGGAAGACTACAACGGTTCATACTGAAAGGTGAACTGTCAGGCTGGAGGAAGGTTATTAGTAAAGTTCCTCAGGGATCGGTCTTGGGACCAATCTTATTTAGCCTTTTTATTACTTACCGTGGCACAAAAAGTGAGAATACGTTAATAAAGTTCGCAGATGACACAAGGTTGGGAGGTATTGCCAATACAGAGAAGGATCAGGATATCATACAAGAAGATGTAGATGACTTTGTAAACTGGAGTAATAGAAAGAAAATTAAATTTAATAGTGGAAAGTGCAAGGTCATGCATTTAGGGACTAACAACAAGAATTTTTGCTATAAACTGAAGACATATCAGTTGTAAGTGACAGAGAAGGAGAAGAACTTGGGCGTATTGGTTGATCAGAGGATGACTATGAGCCACCAATGTGATGCGGCTGTGAAAAAAGCTAATGTGGTCTTTGGATGCATCAGACAAGATATTTCCAGTAGAGATAGGGAGGTGTTAGTACCATTATATAAGGTGCTGGTGAGACCTCATCTAGAATATTGTGTGCAGTTCTGGTCCCCCATGTTTAAGAAAGATGAATTCAAACTGGAACAGGTGCAGAAAAGGGCTACTAGAATGATCCAGGGAATGGACCAGCCTTATGAGAGGAGACCAAAAGAAGGTTGAGGGGAGATATGATGTCTCTATAAAAACATCAGAGGAATAAATACCAGGGAGGGAGAGAAGCTAAGTACAGTGCCAATTTGGACACAAGAACCAATGGATATAAATTGGCCATCAGGACGTTTAGACTTGAAATTAGACACAGGTTTCTAACCATCAGAAGAGTGAAGTTCTGGAATAGTATTTCAAGGGGAGTAGTGGCGGAAAAAACCTAGCTGGCTTCAAAACTAAGCTTAATAAATGTATGGAGGTGATGGTATGATGGGACAGCCTAGTTTGGCAATTGACTGATCTATGACTTTTGGTGGTAGATATGCCAAT
Organism: Mesoclemmys tuberculata; assembly: GCA_007922155.1. Lineage (NCBI taxonomy): Eukaryota > Metazoa > Chordata > Testudines > Chelidae > Mesoclemmys > Mesoclemmys tuberculata. The sequence continues at coordinate 1,399,604 of ML677027.1, forward strand.
GGCCTGTGATAGGACATTTGATGGGCTGGGTTCCGAGTTATAGAGAATTCTTTCTTGGGTGCCTGGCTGGTGAGTCTTGCCCACATGCTCAGGGTTTAACTGATCACCAGATTTGGGGTTGGGAAGGAATTTTCCCACAGAGCAGATTGGCAAAGCATCAGGGGGGATTTTTGCCTTCCTCTGTAGCACGGGGCACAACTCACTTTCTTGTGGATTCTCTGTACCGTAAAGTCTTTAAACCATGATCTGAGGACTTTAATACTTCATTCATAGGTTAGAGGTTTATTACAGGACTGGGTGGGTGAGGTTCTATGGCCTGCATTGTGCAGGCAATCAGACTAGATGATCACATTGGTCCCATCTGACCTTATAGTCTATGAATTCCTGAGAGGAATGAAAAATTGTAAAACACCCAGACCAAATAGATTGCATGGATGAAACACCTAACAACCCTCCATAATTGTTTACTTGAACAACTTAATAAATGTTTCAAGACTGGATATCCAAGATGCGTGATGACAGGGAAATCTGTCCTCATACAAAAAAAAAAAAAAAATGAACAGAGAAGGCTACAATGATCCTATGAGTTAAAGGCTGATCACATTTTTACGAATCATGTGGAAATTTCTATTGCCAATTCTCGCACAAAAGATCTAGATAGTGCTAGCTCAAAGGGATGCTGTCTCTTGAACAAAAAAATGACACAGTAAACACAAGAGGGACAGACGACCACTTCAGACTGAACTGTAGGACCTCAGAAGATGAAAAACAAAATAATTTAGAGGGGGTGTGGATAATTACTCAAAAATCATATGACAGCATCTGACATTCAAGACACTAACAATGCACAAGGGCCATTTCAAAGATTATTTCCTTTCTACAGCAATCAACCGTTAACCAGAACGCTTGGCTCTACTTCCTTGAAGGGACTGACAGAGATGAAAATTAAAATAGAGGAAACTTTCCAGAGGTTCCTTATCATCAGTGCTGTCTGTGGTAACGGTGACATGGACACTTTGTGAAACAAATTGTTGTTACCTGATCAGCAGAAAGCAACTACCAATTAACCATTTTGTTATGCGCGGATAATCTGAAACTATATGGATGGGCATTAAAAAAAAAAAAGAGATTGATGATGTGTACAAAAGCTAGGTAAAAACATAATGCTGTGGGTTAGCTTGAGTAAATGTGTGTTGACATCTGTTAAGAGGGGCAAATTGATACAATCAGATGGCATACAAGTTAACCAAGATACTATCCAAGCTCTTTCTTAGCATAGATCCTACAAATAACTTGGAATCAGAGAACTGTCAGAACTGAAACATAAGGAACTCAAAGAAGAAGGGAGGAAACAATATTACAGATTAATAAGAACCAGTCTAAGGACACACCAAAAAAATTTGTTGCAAACCATTAATATATGGACAATACTAGTAAGATGGTACACTGCCACAGTGACCTAGTAGAAGCAAAAAGAAAAAAAATTGAAATCCACACAAGCAAGCTCAAAACAACAGAATAGAGCAATGAATATCAATCAAGATGTGGACAGGATGTATATCCAACAAAGCAATGGAGAAAAAGGTCTGCTTTCTATAGAGGAAGCAATTGACAGTGAAGAACATCAAAATATATGAGGAATCAGCCAGAGTAAGATATCATCAGGTTATGATGAGCAATGGCTAAACAGCATCCCAGCCCAAGAAAGCATGAAAGAAAGCAGAAAGTTACAGCCAAAAAAGAGACTTGAAAGATTTGCACAGAAATCAATGCATGGGCAGCGAGAGAGAGATTGAGCCAATTAGTGATCAAAGATTAACAGACACCGGTTTGTAGAAGAACACCTCAAAAAGAGAGGTAGAGTGCCTCATTATGACTGCACAAAAGCCATCCTTAAGGCTTAATTACTCTCTAAACAAAAATGACTGAAAGAACTGCTCCCTGAACTACCAAATGTGCTCCAGAAAGGAAGAGATAGTGGAGCCTGTGCTAAGTGCCCGCAGGAGAGTGGCTTGGAGAGAATGTGTGAACAGGCCTAATGTGGTCACCAAGTGTCTGCACTGGAGTCTCCAGAACACTGTGCTCTTAGGCCGTGGGACAATTTAAAGGAAAGTCAAAAGGAGGATTAGTTCACCTAGTTCATCTGAGCATCTAAAATGCAGGAGGATTTTAATAAAACTCCTGACTACCCAACCTATGGAGTTGGTTCATGGTCAGGATTTATCAGTGACTCACAGGGATAAATTTCAGACAATAGCTTTCCCCTTTTTATGCTTAAAGTTCTTATATTGTGAAGGCTTTTTATTTTTAAAAAGTTCCCATAATGAAACAATAACGACTCTGGTTTTCGTTTGTGTGCCCCTCCTGCCTTCCAGAAATCTCTCCTCTCAACTATTGTATGCTCTGATGAATATTTGCAAAAAGAAAATATTGATTCTCCTATTCACTCCCTCATTTCAAAGAAAAGTAAAATATTTTCCCAATACTGATGCTGCTCAGCTGACTGCTTCAGAGCCAGGACTCCACTAAAGCATTTAGCAGGGGGTTTCCCTGAAACAGCCAAACTGAAACAATCAGACACGCTCTGTGAGAATGACCAAAGTGAGTCTAATGGGCGGATAAAGGAGTTATCCCAAGTGGTTTGTTTGTTTTGGTTTTTTTACAGCATACAGCCTTGATTTCCAGAATTTAAATCTCTAGCAAATAGCTGCTCGCTGCTTCTCTCATTGCAACAATCCATTTACCAACCAAGGATTCTTTACCAACACTGACAATAAAAATAATGGAAACCAAAATAAACCGTGATCTTTTTTTTTGAAAAGCTTCAGAAAGCAACATCCCTTGGACTAATTACTGAATTACTAATTACTGAATAAAAGTTTATTCAAAGAGGAACAAAACTGCCTTCTAACACATAACCAAGAGCTCCGCCTGTTGGTTGAACAGCAAAAGGTCCCAATTCAGTATGGAATGTAAGCATGTGCCTAATTTTAACCATGTGTGTAGTGATCACTTGATTAAAATTCAGCATGTACTGAAGTAACTTACTGAATCAGGGTTATATGCCCAAATCTTGTTTACGTTGAGGAACATGGTAAAACGGTTTCACTGGTTTTGGTAGGAGTGCAATCAGGAATGCAGCTTTAAATAGTTGACTACTTATCCATTTGGCTTTTGTCTGACATTAGTTTTCTGTACCTACCTTATATACATTCCCTTTTCTACTCTCATATTAAATCACGCTCATTTGTAAACAGCTGCTTCTTGCTACATAACATAATGTAACACCTTTGAGATTGGCAGTAGGGATTGAATACAGGACTTCTGCTTTTAAAAGGCATGGGGTGCTATTCTATGAGTTAAGTCATCAACACCTGTTAGCCAGGCCTGTGTAGCAGAGTCATTGATTTCTATATGTGGCCCAGCCACCACCAGGGTGAGATACACCACAGAGTGGGCATGGGTTACAAGAGAAACCCACCCCATGGTCAGTGTGTCCCCAACAAAATGTTTAAAAACAAAAAACAATTCTCCTCTAGAATCCAGTGGGAGTTTTGACTCAGTTTAGAAAAAGACCCACATTTAGGATTAATATTTCAAAAAGAGTTACTGCACCTCTCAATAACTCACAATGTGGGTGAAAGGCACCAAGTGTACGGATACAGGAACACTAACGCTTCGTAGCAGTTCTGCTGACTGGTGGCAAGCTTGCGTGGCTGGAGATCTTAACTGGGAAAGGAAGGCGGGACAAAATCTAGATTAGTGGTAGGAAAAAAAAAGAAATGGTACTGCCTTACAGAAATGGAATATTAAAAAGATTAGAATTTGGTTCGTTTTAGGGAAAGGCATGAAATGTGGGCCACTTCGGTATTCTAATAAACTGTTTCACCCACACAGATTGTGCAGCCATATGCCTGAAAATAATACACGCTTTGGTATGATGATTTTTGTTTCGCTGTTTTTGGGTTTCATTCTTCGCAGTGCAGGCTCAAAGAGGCAGCTATCTAAGTGTAGGTCAAGGAGCAGAGTAATATAACCCTGCATTCATCAGACCTGCTTTGCCACTGCCAATTTACTTCTGCCTATTTGCAGGAATAAAGGTTATGGGTCTGATCCTTCTTTCACTGATAGGAATAGTGAAACTCTCGTGGAAGCCAATGGGAGCAAACTTAGGTTTTAAGGGGAGAGCAGGTAACAGAGCATATCAATGACATGATGAGGATCACACTCAAGTCCACAGCTTCTCAGGCATCTTCTCTGCTCATGCCTTGCCTCCTTTGTACCTTGTGCACTTGAGTAAGGAAATGAGCATCCCGGAGGCTTGAGATAATGCTCATGAAGGACTATGCCTGCTAGTTACTTTACCTGTTTGTGCATACCTCCACGCCTTGCACTTGTTCAAAAACTTTCCATGTTGTTCAAAAACGTTCCATGCTGGGCACCTCAAAAGGATTTGCAAGATGAAAGCATTTGCATCGTTATGTGTGAGACTGGGCAACATGAGAGTAAGCAAGTCCTTATGAAAAATAAGAAATCACACTGCTCACAAAGATATGATAAAGGGTGTATAAGATTGCAGACTAAGCATTTTCCCCCAAGAAAACAACATGTCATAGTTCATATTAATATGCCTTCTTACTGCTGCATAATAAAAAACTAAATGAAGGGGTTTTCTCCCCCTCATCCCATCTCTTTCAGATGGCTGCCACCATATAGGGAGTTGTTTTTTTTTTATTACAAGGAGCCTCTTTTTGACTGTTACAAAGTTAGCTAATCAAAATAAAATTTTAATATTGCTGTACTAATTTCTGAAAGGTGACTGTGTGAGTTCTGTGATGTACAATACCTCCCTGCACTTCACTCTTACACTGCACGACACAGGGAAATAGTTCTGCGTCACTGAGTGATAGTGCTGTAATTATGCTTCCTCTAAAATGGATAAAGTGTATTTTACACATTTGAGTTGTAAATATCTCCTGTGTATTTGGGAAATTAATACCTTTAATACTGCTGTCTCTGCATTTTACCAGGGAGAAAGGCTGTGTCTCTGGCAGAATTGCTAGGAGATAGCTGAAAATGCTTTCCCATTCTTAGTAATAAAATTAAAGACTTCCTCCTAAAATTATAGGAAAAACACAGTTTAGTAACATACAGTCCTATGGGAGTACAAATAAGGCACCTTAATGTCTGTGGAGGACCCTAACTGTAAATGGTACACTCAACAAGGACACTCCATTCTGCCAACCACAAAAGTTTACCCTAATTCTTTTTCTCTGTTTCTCCCAGGATTATAGTCATGACACACCAAGTGGTCAGGGAACAGTGCTAAAAAGGGAAACTTGTCTTTTGTGGTAGCTGACATTTTCCACAACCCATGATTCTGGGGACATGGCCCAGAGCACAGTATATTTGGGCCAGATGGTCTCGTCTTACCACCCTCACACTGGAGTTGGGCTTGAGCGTGTGAGTGTGTGGATCTTTCATAGTGGACAGCTTCTGTCAGGAAACAACTTCCAAATTCATTATGCCCTCTTGAAATGCAGAGCCCTATCCAGCCTACATCTAAAGCCACACCTGGTTTTGACATAAATAAGCAACAAGTTAAGTAAACTACGATCTAGAGAGACAGGAAACACAGAATTTGCTCTTCAATGTGCAGCAAATATTTGATGAGTTGAGACCTTTATGAAACTGTGAATGGAAATTAAATTAATATTAAAATGCTTTACAGTGGTCAAATGCATTAATTGCTCTTTTTTTCCCCCACACTCTCAGCATGACAGTTCCATATTAAATTACTCATTCAATTCAGTGCTATAAAATAGATACCTCTAAATGAGGTTATATTTTATGCCAAAGGCAGCACTTTGGTTGCACACCAAGTTATTCTGTTGTAAGGTTTAGCCTCCAATTGAAATAGAGATAGGGCTACAGGGACCTGCATGAGCAATATTTCTTCAGAACCAATATTCTCTTTTTGCATTACCCGTTCCATCAAAGAGAAAACACAAACACTGAGTACACGAGCTTCCCAGTTCATCTACTTCAATCACATTATAAACTTTGAAAGGAATATTGTCAATTGCTACTAATTTTTCCTATCAGTATGTGTCATCTGAGAATCTTTAAAATCCTGATTCATTTTATATTTTTCTATTGTGAAAACCCTTTAACCCCATTTTGTGACAGTAGTATTGAAGCTAGTGGGGTTTCTTTTATTTATATACTTCTTGTGCACCAGGCATTTGAATGATATCAGCAGGAACATGCACAGCTCGAGGATCAGTGAGTTTGATACTACTACATATCCAGTTTAACAGCCAATATAGTCAAGGGTACCGATTCCTGCCACGTGACAGGGGTATGAGCTTTTTGTAACCCGGACTCACATCATGTCATTGGGTCCCAGAAATAAAGCCTGGTAGCCTCCTCCTCATTCATCTCTATAGTCACCCTTTTATTACAACCAATCCTTAATGCAGCAGGCCCCATAAAAGTATTTGGCTCTGATCTAGCCAATCATTTAAGCATGTGCAAAGTTCCACAGACTTCAATTAATGAATCAAATTCCAGTTATGCATATGCTTAAGCGCCTTGCTGGATTCAGGCTTTGGTTATTTTGTTTAGGAGTGGTTTGGCTAAAATAAGATCTGAACTTCGAACTTTTAACCTCAAAATAAAAGCAGATCTGAATGCAGATAGTACTGAAAACAATTCTAACTGTCTTTCATGTACTTTGGACCTCCAGCTGGGACTAGAAGTGGAGCCAAAACATGGAGGGGAAAAAAAAGTTATTGACACAGTACAATATTTCTGGCTTGATTGTAACCAAGTATTATTGGACATTTCTATCCTTGTAAGAATTCTGTCCCAATTTACAGCAATTAGGCAACTTGAATAAGGTTTGCATAAGCTCGTGAACAAAACTACATATTGGGGGATGCACATCCCTAACTCTGGTTTTATTTTCCCCAAGAACAATCCAAACATATATGGAAATTTAGATTCTGTAGAGCCTTGGTTTCTAGATCATAAGAACTTTACAGTAGATCAAATTGTGGAGCGCATCAAATCGATGCCATGGTATCACTGCTTGTGGGCCAACTATTTAAACGTATATGAAAGATGGAAAAATCGTCAAGAGAACCATACAAAGTAAATATTAAGTAAAGTAACTGCCAGTCATATTAGTACAAAAATCATCATCAATGGGAGATTTGCCTGGGTAAAATGGTGGGACCAGGCCAAAAACAGGATACAAAAGGAAAGCTTTTTTCCCATAGGATGGCATCAGCACTTTTTTGCTATACATACACAACATTGCATGTGACTGAATGAGTCAATATGGTTGCCATAACTGTACTACAATAAGAAGGTCACACTTGTGGAACTCTGTCACATGATGTTGAATTACCAGTATTAGCCTCTAAAGGTAGTTTATCATCATATTGTACAAAGGGTCAGCTACAGTGATGATATCCAACCGGTTCGCAACGGTTCGCACGAACCGGTTCTTAAAATAGAAAAAATTCAGCAAACCGGTTCTTAGCGCTCCCCGCCACCGAAATTGACCAGGGAGGGTCAATTTCACGGTGGAGGGCACTGTGAAGTTTGGGTGCTGGGTTGTTGGGGTGCTGTGTGCATGATGTTTAAGAACCTATTCAGAATAGGTTCTTAAATATCACCTGCCTTTATAGAACTGGTTATTGGAAATTTGGGATATCATCACTGGTCAGCTATAACTGGATGTTGGGTGGAGCATAGCACAAGATGATATAACAATTATATTACATGAGCAACCATCCACTTGATGCATAACAATGTATTCCATGCAGTATTTACTGACCTGTGCTGCTGACATGGAGTGGCATGTGAGCCATCTTTAGAAGTCTGATCGACATGCTTTGAAAGGTACTGTAAAAGAACAGAAAAAAATTCTGCTTATATACGGGATGTATGCAAGTATGCAAAGGCAAGTTACCCCTAGGTGATTTGTTAAATTTGGGCATGAGAGAGAAGTTTCCTGCTCACCTGCCCTATCAGGTGTGCAGGGAAGATACAAATCTATATGCCTGACACAAGACTTACATCATTGGAAGTATAATGGGTCAATAATAATAGATGTTACTGCATCCTATAATGATGATGGCAGATGTGTAATGGATTCAATAAGTTCAGATAGCTTTGATAAGCATCCAGACCTTTTGGAAGTATTGTGAACCAAAGTTACATTTTTTGCTTTTGTGGACTCTGCCATCATTATTTGGAACCAAACTGAAATTTCAAGGAATCAAGAAGACAGAAGGTGAAATAGGGAAAATATGTTACAAATTTTATAAATTAAGCTAATTTTCCATTTTGGTGGGTATGACCACGTCCCCAACTAGTCAGTTATATAAAAGACACAATATCTTCCAAAGATCAAGTTCAAGTCTATAATTAGAGTTAGTTCAAAGAAATATTGTAGTATTTGCACACCAACTTTAAATAAAGTAGGACCTTTCAAAATCTTCTTATGTGTAATAACTTTGTGGGTACATTTTCAAATGACACAGATAAATGATGTATCCTAAGTTAAATGTGAAAGCAATGACTTAAAAAGCCTCTTTTTATCAGAGCACCCTCAAATCCATTTTTAAGTATTTCTAGCATCTGACACAGAGATAATCGATACCTTGGCATTAACACATTGAGGGATTTGAAACTTTCTGGACTCCCCTTCAACCACAAAACTGTGATTCATGCATGACTCAAAGATGTCTGCTGCTGCACTCACACAAATATGAAATGCTGTAAGGCCAGACAGAATAAAGGCACAGTGTGAAACCAAGTTTGAGAATGGACTCTTTCCAGCAAATATATTAGGCCAGGTCCTCAACTGGTGTAAACTGCTGGCATAGCTCAACTGAAGTCAAAGCAACTGCAGTGATTTATGGGAGCTGATGATGTAGTCCACATTTCATAATATACTTTTAACAAAGAAAATTAAGAGCCAGATTCTGGTCTGTTACACTGGAGGATATTGGAGTTATTCCAGATGCAGATTAGAGTAGACCAGAGCAAACTTGAGCTCTGAAAGCTCCCTTTTCTCTGCATTATAGCAACTTCTGTCAGTAAGGCCCAAGTTACTATCCCCATACAGCTCGATGCTCCCTCTGCACAGATAACCCAGGACTGGTGAGTACAACCTCCCAAAGGGGTGAGGCCAATCCAGAACAGGCAAAATCAGGAGGGTTGGGCTATGCTCATTATTATTTATTACTTGTATTCCTGTAGTGCCTAGGACCCCTAGCCAGGGACCAGGACCCCACTGTGTTATGTGCTGTATGCACACTGAACAAAAGGAGTCCCTGCCCCCAGGGGCTTACTTTTATTCAGCCTTTATCAGCATACACAGCAGAAAATGTCATAGGTGATGAATCTCTGTAATTCAGCACATCTGTTTTTATTTTTGGATTGTTTTAGAAACACAGGAATTGCCCAAATGCATCAGACATGAAGTCCAGTCCATGTACTCCAGTGCTTCTCAAACCGGGGGATGCAATGCGGTTATGTGAGAGTCACAAGCTGTGCCAGCTAAGTGCAAGGCTGGGAGATCAGAGCACTGCCACACACAGAGCTGAGAGCCCTGAGCCCAGCAAGGCATGGGGGCTGTGATCTTCCCTGCTTCCTCCCAGTGGAGGAACATGGAGGGAATGGGGGACACAAACAATGACACAGATACTGCTTATCCCCTCCCCAATGTTCGTCCATGCTCCCCAGGGAGTTATGGAGCAACACTAGGCTCACTGCATCCAGGTCTCACAGCCCATGTGGGGAAAGAGACCTGGATGCAGGGATCCCTGACATTGATCCCCACAGGGGTGCACAGAGGAGCAGTGTTCGGGGCGGGGGGGGGGTGAAAGGAAGCAGCAATGCCAGCTGCTCTGTGCATGCATGTCAGTTTCCTCAGTTGGGCAGAGGAGGGAGGGTGCACGGGTCAAGGAGCACAGGGGAGCCCACAGGATCCAGGGGGTCACACACAGGGGCTTGCTGTGTGAAAGGATCACCAATACAAAACGTTTGAGAACCACTGATGTTACCCAATATCCTGAAAGTTACCTATGAGGTGGGAAATTCAAACCTGATAAAAGGCAATACTTTTTCAGATAATTTGTAATTAGTCTGTGGAACTCATTGTCACAGCAAGTCATTGAGACCAAGACTTGGCAAGAATCAAAAACAGGGATTGGACATTTATGTGGCTATCAAGAATATCCATAGTTATCATGATCAATTATAGGACCATTTCTAGAAAAAAATCTTATACCTCATGCTTAGGACTTGACCCAATCTTTACGTACTAGATATCTGGCTGAGGCATAATGTGGGGTTGTTTATTATCCCACATAGCCCTCTGCACAGTTCTTACACCTTCCCCTGGGTCACCTGGTGCTGACCACTGTTGGAGACAGGAGAGTGGGTCAAATGGACTTTGTGTCACATCTAGAGTGACAATTCCTATGTTCCTCCTACTCCAGTAGTTTTAGCCTTGTAGTATGATGGTTTATGTGCCTTTCATAATTCCTGGTAGGGAGGGGTGTGTGTTTTTTCTTGTCCTATTGTAATAACTATGGTAATTTTATATGGCTTAGGTATGAGAGGGTGGGGGAAAAAAATCAGTCTGGGAAGCATTAGAAAGAAAAATATTTCCATCAACATTTGACAAGCCTTTCCATTTCACAGTGTAATATGGACTTAATTTTGGAAGCTTCTTGTATTTAGTCATTGTATCTACCAAGGAACCAGCAAAATACTAATAAGGAGTTTCATTGTAGGTGAGGACTAAGCAGCCAAATGACATATCTGCTACTGGAAATGCATTAAATAAATTGCTTATATTTTGGGCAATATATGAAGAGAGCTCAACAGTACTCCATGTTTCCTGCTGTTAGAATCAAGTGAGGTTGAGCTGATAAATGTATATCATTTGCCTGACTAATACTGTAATTCAGAACTGCCAAGTTCATTTAGACTGTTATGCACTATCATATATCTAAATATATGAATGATAGGATTAACATGCTTGAAAGCAACATGGTTCCTGAATTAATGTTTAGATTACTTAATAGAAGCACAGCTTCAAGCAACATCAGGCTTACAGTCTTATTTTCAGCAAAATAAAATGATACAAATTAAGCCTTACTTATTAAGTTTCTAGGTAATGTTCCAAATAAGAGGCCTCATACAATAAAATAAGCTATTGTTCTCATATAATGTAAAATAGAGGAAAGAATTCCGTCAAGATGAAGACTCCAGAGGGAACCTCACAGGCCTTTTCCTCCCCCTATACTTTTCTGCTGAAGATGTCTTTTGGTTTCAGTGCAAGACCAACTGCAGTAATGGACTACTGGTTATGATGCCCAAATACTACTCCATTCAAGAGTGGGGATGGCTACAAGCTGAAATAAAAACATATTAGGCTGCTAATTAAACTCTTATTTTAATGCAAAAATATAGTTAAAGGAAGTCACAACAACTATGCCAAAAATCAAAGCCTTATTCTCAATTGCCCTGCATCTGCAAAGTCATTTACGCCATTGAAGAGCAGGAAAAGAATGCTCTCTTTTTGACTTGGTAGCATTTTGTATTTACTTTATACTCATGTCAATGATTATGCAAGATGTAGGGCAATGGAGAATCGTGCCCTATTTATTGCTGGCTAGCCCAGGGGTCTAGAAGCTCCTCCATGAGTTGTCTTATCACCACTGGAACATGTATTTGGTGAGCTCAGGCTGGCAGTGTAGTGTATCACAAGCTATATAGCAAATCCAGTTTACTGAAGTCCAATTATTCTAATGGTAAAGGGATGTCTATGTTAGACATCTTGGTACACAGTCTTAATCCTTTATTTCTTTTCCCCCTCCAAATCTCAAGTATGGTTTCAAAGTACACTGAGAACTTGGATTAAAGCTGTCAAACCCAAGGACATTCACTATCATGCAAAGGGTATATTATGGGATAGAAACTGTCCTTTTCTTCCTCTGCTCCCAAAAGAGCAACTATAACAACTGCTATCCTGGCCATCACTTATGTTCATAGCTCAGGATATCTCAAGGTCGAATGCAAGCTAAAAAAGAATCAACCTCATATATATATATATATATATATATGAATGAGAGAGAGAGAGAGAGAGAGAGAGAGAGAGAGAGAGAGAGAGAGGATTCAGATCCTCTGTAGATCAGACACAGAGGGGAGCCCATAATACATAGACAACAGCAGGTTATTCGACACCAAAAATAAAAACTTAGGCGCTATTTTAAAAAGTGTATTTGTCTTGTTGTGAATGCATGAATAAGAGTTTACTTTTCTGCTTCTCTTGTCTGTCCAGGATGCTGTTGGAAATAAGGTATTTACTCTTAAAGGCTCTCTTAGCTTAAATATTTTAAATAAAGGACCAGATGTTCATCTGGTATAAATCAGTGAAGTCCGATAGACTTTGATGGAGCTACATCTATTTATACCAGCTGAGGATCTGGCCTGTAGATTTTAAATTAGTTTTCCTTTAGGCCAGAGAATACTTAAATTCTCTTAACCTAATAAGCCTTATTGAAGGGCCTGACTTCTATAACCTCTGGCTCCTTTTCAAGATATAAGAAAATTGATGTTTCTCAACTACAGTACTGTACCGAGTCAGGGAGAAGCACCACTTATAGGCTCTTCTGACATTAGAAAGAGAGCTTGATCATGCCCCCAAAAATGTATTGATCTGAAAGCAGGATGCAGCCCCTCAGTGGAAAGTGACCTTGCTGCTGGAATTATAACTAGAATTGACAGGATAGCACTTGAAGAACGGATTAAATCTTGGTGATATTTCTGTGCAGAATATGAAGGGAACCCCTCCTTGTAGCTAGGAAAGAAAGTCAGATATTTTAGAGAGGAAACAAGTAATTAACACTGACCTAGATGCAGAGAGAATTATATATTATATGTATAGTCAGCATTCTAAAATACTGTAGATGAAGGTTCACAGAATTTTGCCTATTGTTCACTAGACCCACCTACAAAATTGGATTGCAGTTTTTACTGTCAATCCCATCATACAGCACATTCAGGCTTGAAAGCGCACAGTAAGAGTGATGAACAGCATAGAGACCACAGGGGAATCAGACCCTGCATTAATGAGTGTGCTGTAGCACAGCTACCATGTTACTTTTGTCTAATAAGAGGAAAGGCAAGAACAGGAGCCTGTAACTAAGTACTTTATTTGTATGCTGTGGATCACATTTTAACAGAGGGATAAAGCTGAAGTATTTTACTTTTCTTAAACACAATTTTAAAAAAGAGTAGAGAAGCAACACCTGACACCTGGAACAACACCATTCTCTACTATTTATGGCATGACTCATATCTAAGGTCTGAGTCAAACATGGAAATCTGGATTTTGTGAGGTGGGGGAGAGAAAGACTATAGCTTTTGGAGGCTGAAGTCAACTAGTGCTCTGCCTCTGACTAGAGTGAGTGCAGGATTGGGCCCTTCTATTTTAACTGTTGGGTTTGTTTAAATATACGCAATGGTCTCATTCAGAAAATTTCCTAATCAATTTTTAAAAATTTGGATGAGAACATGTAAAAAGGCTTTATAATTAGGCAAGATTCCCTATAATAGGTAATAAGCTTACTTTTATAATCATATTACACCCAAAATCGGAGGCACCCAGAATTAGTGAACAACATTGAAAATTTGATTCCTTTGTACCAAGGAGCTGAGATTGGAATTTTCATCAACAAGGATTTGGAGCTTGAGATAAAAGGAATCCCCAAATCCTATTTTTAATTCCCAAATTCGGTCCTACCCCTGCTGTGATTTATGCATGTGCTTAACTAGCCACATGCCTATATCTTTGTAAAATCAGGGACTTTCCAAAAAGAAATGACTATGTGCTGATAATGCAGGAAATGGCATCTGTGGAAGTCAGAGGCTTCTGCTGGGTGACCAGCATTTTTGAAAATAAAGTCATTTATTTAGCAGTTTAACTGTTTATTCCAATTTTTGAAAATCATGGCCTACAATTTTAATGAAAGCTTGAATTTTAAGGAAGGAGAGACTCAGAAAAAGTGTCTGACAACAAAAAAGTTAAAAGATTCTCTCCAAGTATTTAATGTCCCATTATCAACACTTTGCCGCAACATAAGCATAACTCCACCAGTTAAGTATATTTTAAAGTATCTAGGACCTCATTCTGAAAGGCTGGTGCAAGGTTTCATGTCCTGATGCCCATGAATAAACACAAAACTGCATGTATGAACTGGCTAACTGGACATGCAGACACATAAGCTAAGCAGACATTCTTAAGAAAACCAAAACAACCGGACAGGTACAAAAAATGTGATTTGAGGACCTCACATCCAGCTGAAGTGTAAGCTGCTCCTACTGTATCTCCATCTTCAGCAGTGGAGAAGCAGTTGCAAACTTCCTTTGAATTTCCACTTTGAAGCACCATGAATTTAATGCTGAAGACCAGATATTCACAGCCCCCTTTAATTTTAGATTGACTTTTCATTTCCATAGCAATTCTGTCATATAAAACTATACATTTCTGTTCTTGGTAGGAAATCTCTTATTGGTCATGTAAATGGGTAACCTGACTGGCCTCTTCAAACATTAGCTGGAGTTGTAAGTGCACAGATGAGAGGCTAAATATATTTATTTCATTTTAATAGAATTGGTGCATTTTAATAACAATGACATTCCATTTGCCATTGTATTTGCTATATCAATTCTAAAAGTCCCCTTTTATTAGCCGGTATGGGTCTTCAAAGTAGTCCTGCTTTGAAGTAATAAATTAAATGAACCAGTCTAATTTTTCTTTAATCCAGCTCCACAAATCCCTCTGAAACACTGAAGATATTGAAACACTATGTTAATGGCTTCTACAGGTGTTACCGTAAAAAAGAGCTACTCCACGATTAGAAATAGATTGAATCAACTAAATACATACAACAGCACCGAACTGAAATTTTAAGTCATCTGTAACACAAAATATTACAACTCTTTCCGTTCCAAAATACTATGGACTATATGCTACTAGCATACATGAATTTGTATTATATTTGACCCTGGACTATTTCCCTTGATGCCTAATAAGACGACTTTGCCCAGAAAATTGCACAAGAAGAAAATGGTGAAAAGATGTTTGCCATACGTCGTTAGTAACAAAGACAAAAATCAGATTAAAAAAATGATTGACATCATTCCTTTGCAAAGTATTAGTACCTGGTAAAATGTTGTGCATATTGTAGATCATTTTGAAACTATGGGGGAATATAAACACTTACTAAATCAGGAGACAACCCTAATTTGAGCTTCAGTGAAGTAAAATACACTATAGTTTGGATGTCACATTTTCACTGCTCTGGTAATGAAAAGCCTGTGGTTTTTATTGCTAACACTATAGACACAATATGGGAGGTATCAATAGCAGCCACAATTTTTTATTTTATTTTATTTTTTTAAAGGAAATAGTACATGTTCCTTGTCACACACTAAACAGACACATACGCCACATTTAAAAAAAAAAAAAAAAAAAAAGATTCCACACACACAGACACACACATGCCTGACAATTACCATAAGTGAATGCACAACTTGGATAGCAGTGTGAAAATAATCACTCATTTACATTTGCAATTACAGTAATTTCTCAGTAAAAAAAGAAATCAGTTCTATGTTTCTCTGCTCTAATCAAAAGTCAATTCATGCACAAAAAAGTTAATCTGATGTGGTCATAAATAAAGCACTAACATTTCCTGGATAACCAAATCATTCTACTTTCCCTCTCCCCATCCTACCACCCAAATGATTCGCCTAAATTCCCACAGTATGAATAAGAGGAAGAACTTCCTGTCTGGTCTGAGATTCTAGGTTCTCTGCTAGTGTTTTCTCTTGTGCGAGTACCATTAATATATAGCATTCAGTCAGCTTTGGCACAATCCTTTTCTCTCTACAATTAAGTCATCCTTCTCTTGGGACAGTCAAGTTTCAGGGGTTTTGGAGCATTTCTGTTTCTGTAAATTCATTAGATGATTGTAAATTTCATTTGCTACATCTCTCAGAAGACTCAAATATGCAAATAAACAGAGCCTTAAGCATTCCAGTCTAGAACAATATCCAATATCTGCTGATTAATAGCTCAACAGGTGGTGGAAAATCCCTTAATCTAGTCATCATTAATTTAAGAAGCTCCCAGAAGCCAAATTTAGAGTACAGTAATACTCTGGGAAAAAATGTGTAAAAATGGCATCCTGGAGTTTGTCCACCTTAACAGAGTCTCGGCGTTTGCCAGAGCATATCTGCTCAGATTAGAAGCAAAAGATTTTTTTCTCACTGCTATCATGATAAACTTCACTGGAAATCAAGTTTGGGGTTCTTTATGCAGCATCACCAGTAACGAAGATTTAGCTATCAGTACATAAATTCATTTTTATTTTGGTGATGCATCAGCTGGTATTGAATCCCATTTCCATTGTCCGCCCATATATTTATATTCTGCTTATCACCATGCCAGAAATGGTATCCCCCTGATTTGTCAATGGAAGTGACCTTCCATGTGTGGAAGTGGGGCTCAGCAAATGCTACAGCAGTGTCACTCCAGTCTTCCCCAGATCCCTTGCAATGTGTTCTGGGATCTAAATGCTATGCAGGCAAAGAAGTACGCAGGGAGGCTGATGCAGGAAAGGAGTGAGAGGGAGGAGGTAGGACATCGGAGAAATACTCATCCCTGGCAAAGTTTAGACAGGTAATGCAAGAACTAGACAGAGGATGAAGGGGGAAGATGCAGAGGTCCAGAAACAGCTACAATGCAAAGGACTGGGGACCAAAGCCACTAGGGATCCAAGAGTGAATGCAGTCACAGGGCCACTGAACAGATTGCCCGGGCCTCACATTACATACTCTGAGATCTTTGTAGGTGCCTGGGGATTGGTCAACTTTAGGGGCAGTCCACAAAGAGTGCTTTTGAAGGAGTGGGGCATTTGGGCCAAGATGGGCACCTAGTTCACTGAGTAGCCATGAGGTCTTCCGTCTGTCACTTGGTCCTCCTAAGCCTGCCCTCCCCTATTTTTTGTCTATAGGAACATAAGAACCACCATACTGGGTCAGACCAACGGTCTATCTAGCCCAGTACTTGGTCTTCTGATAGTGGCCAATGCCAGGCTCTCCACAGGGAATGAACAGAAAAGGTAAGCATCAAGTGATCCATTCTGGTGGCCATTCCCAGCTTCTGGCGAACAGCAATCCCTGCCTAATAGCCATTGATGGACCAATCCTCCATGAACTTATCTAGTTCTTTTTTGAACCCTGTTACAGTCCTGGCCTTCACAACATCCTCTGGCAAGGAGTTCCATGGGTTGACTGCGCATTGTGTGAAGAAATACTTTCTTTTGTCGGTTTAAAACATTCTGCCTAGTAATTTCATTTGGTGACGCCTAATTTTTGTGTTATAAGAAGTAAATAACACTTCCTTATTTACTTTCTCCACAACAGACATGATTTTATAGACCTTTATCATATCCCTCCTTAGTGTCTTTTTTCTAAGTTGAAAAATCTTCATCTTATTGATCTCTCCTCATATGGAAACTTTTCCATACCCCTAATCATTTTAGTTGCGCTTTTCTATACCTTTTTCAATTGCAATATATTTTTTTCGAGATGGGGCGACCAGATCTGCATGCAGTATTCAAGATGTGGGCGTACCATGGATTTATAAAGAGAGAATATGATATTTTCTGTCTTATTTATCCCTTTCCTAATGATTCCCAACATTGTTAACTTTTTTAACTGCCATTACACTTTGAGTGGCTGTTTTCTGAAAACTATCCACAAGGACTAAATGAACTCTTTTCTTGAGTGGTAACAGCTAATTTAGACATCACCCCCCACACACACACTCTCTCATGTGAATTTATGCAGGATAACCACCGGAGAAGGCACTGTGTTTTTAAATGTTTCCTCACCTCACTAGGGAATAGATTTTTGTTTTGCGTGTTTTCATGTAACTTTTGGGAAAGGTGCCTAAAGCAATGCTTTTTCGCATATATCATTCAAAATGAATATACAGATATAGATAAAGAATATCCTATGGAGCTCAATCCTGTTAGGCTCTGAGCATTCTGAACCCAGATGCAACAAGACATTTGTTCGGCTTTGTCTACGCTTACCTTGGCAATTCGGGGGCAGCTGATGGGAGTTACACAAAGAACTTGCATTCCCGTCGACGCAGCGCTGTGCCACGTGCGGGGCTGGTTTAGCTGCGGTGATTTTTGGATCAACTGAGTGGGTCTTAACTGAAGTCAGTCTGATGCTGGCAACGTTGCCACGATCAGTGTAGACACAGAATTTAACTTTAAGAACATGAGTAATCCTATCGTACACAATGAAACACGCTTAAGTGTTTTGCTGGATCAGGGCCCTGAGTGCTTAGCACGTTGTAGGAGCAAGCTCTGGAAGAGAAATAGCTCTTCAATCTGTCTTTAATGTATGGATTTTTAATCAAATCTCAACATGGTCAATACTCAGTAGCAATTCAGAGGGAGAAAGAGAATGCTATTATTATAACCCTGGAAAGGCAAAGGACTAATTGGCATCGCTCAATCACGTAATGAATAAAATATAGAACAGACTGATGAATGAGCACTCTGCAATTTCTCTCATGTCATTTATAAAGCTGCCTTCCACCTCCGCACTGCTACAGCAAATTTGACTGTAAACTAGAGGTAGATAGAGGTGGCAGTTGATAGAGAGAAATGAACCGTCTGTGCATATGAGACTCAAATGAACCTGATACTACTGGAGAAGACAATTACCAGCATACATTCTCTTCTCTGTAGTTCAGAAAAACCCAGCCTCCTGGTTAATCAACTTTTTGGCAGTTGGCAAATATTAACTGGTGGGCAGTTAACGTTTGGTGTTCTGAGTTGTTGTACTTTAAATGACCATTTGTCACAGAAATAACCCATTGTGTCACTGTAGCACAGCTAAGGTTTTAATTTGATCAATAAACTCATGTATCAGGCTTCATAGAAAATAAATAGCGTCCTGTCTCTTTGGATTCATGAGGCCTGGGCCTAGTGTATTACAAATGTGTAAGAAGATATTAAGGGTGTCGAGGAAGGACTGTGTTATGGTTTGATAAAGGAGGGGAGGGGCCATTTCAATAAAGAATGAGGCCACATTATATATAACAACTGAAGGTTATACTGCCACCTTGTGACAATATCGCAAAGCTTTGTGCACTTAAAGCCTATCCTTTAACGGAACCTTGTCCTGATTGCTGCGGATTTCATTATACCACGTGTCAGCCACTCCTATTTTTGGAAACAAACGCATGTCCCTGACTCAGCTCTCTGTATTATTTATCATTCGGCCAGAGAGCCAATGAGCCACATTCATCTCACTGATTTCAATGGAGTGACACCAGGGATCAATGTCCCCTAAAATATCTAACCAAAAAATACCCTTAATGATGAGGATTATCAACAGAGTAAAGGAAAATGTATTTACCAATAGCTCACAGACAATACATAACTTACAGAGCAGTAAAGGCTACCGGTGGGTTTGGTTTCTCTTGTTCAGTTGCAAATTCTCAAGGCCAAGGACAGATACTAGGGCACAATGTACCTTTCAAAAGTTGAAATGTGTATGCTAGTGTAAATGGGGCTCTTTCCTTTGTCTAAGTTGGCTATTTTACTCAGTCCTGGATGGAAGGCTAGGGCTATATTTTCCAGGATTCTGTCTAGGTTCAGAACTCTACTGAGAAGGTCAGAAAGTCATAGCTCAGGTGAGAGGGTGTTCTTGCAGCACAGTTTGGTGCTCTGGGAAAGCAATGCAGCCAGGGCTGGATTTAAGGGCCAGCAACCCAGACGACTACCATAGGTGCCAGGGGGCTTGGCGGGGGCTCCAACCTCAGGCTGATGTTTTTGTTGTTAAATACAGATCCTAGCATACAAATTTACCATCTTATTTGACAGGGATAAATCATGCATGGAAACCATGCATTAAAGTCATGAATTAGGCTATGGGTGTAATAAAAAAATAAAAGGTATTCAAAAGTTTAACAAATGGAGGGGGGGGCGATTCTCCTCACCTAGGATGTCATTTGCTCTAGGGTGGGCCCTGACTGCAGCAGTGGGGCTTGTACAAACAGGTGTAGCTTGTGTTTTGCACACACTGTACCCTCCAGGTCTGGTAGTGCAACAGTAGCATTCAGAGCCACTATCATAGATTTCCTCATTGAGCATTTTTACCAGGTGGTAGCAAGAGCTCTTAAACATCCTGGGGCGCACCCAGGATCCTCTGGTGAAACAAAATCCAGGGCTTGTTTGAAGACTTGGTAAAATGTGTAACTGTAGAGATATCTGTAATTAATGGTTCAGCTCATGGTGATCACAAAAAGAATCAAGTTCATTAAAAATTATCTATTACATCTTCATTAGTACCCCCAACAGTTTTTTTCTTGATTAATAGGAGCAAGGACTTAAAATGATGTCATTTAAAACACTGACAAATTTCAAAGAAAAAAAAATAGTGAATGAAAATATGATTAACTTTGCCCAAGCTGTATAATATGTGCAAATCCTTGATTCTTTTCATTTGGTTTAAAATTAAAGTATCTGGAGAAGCAGCTGGGAAGGAATTAAGGAGCAACTTCCAAGAGTACAATTACAAGATAGCATAACATTTTCTACTGTACTTCTGAATAGGAAGTTATTTTATAAAGGCCCTCTCTGGAAAATACTTCAATCTCCCTCACCTGGAAAAAGAGGGATTTTTCCCTCTTCTCCCTCATGGATGAGGAGAAACAAGGAGAACATTGATGTTCACCTGAACCCTAAGGCTGTTCCTCCGCTTCCTGATCAGATCTTGGCTTCACACAGCAAGTCAGTGTGGGTGGGGCATTAGATGGTAGAATAGTCTCCCCAGAGAAGTCCTAGAATCACCATGGCTTAAGACATTTAGAATTAGAGTAGACAAGATTTTAGAAAATATTGTAGCTCACCATCCTGCAGCAAGGAAATAGACAAGTTGACATAAGTAGTAATTTGGGTCTCTCTACCAGGATTGTGTTGTCTGGAAGCAGTAAAAGTTTGATATAAAATGCTGCCATATTAGTTAAAGTTAAGACCCCATCCTGTGTAAATTTATGAAACAGAAAATGAAAAAACAAAGCAATATAGTTCAAGGCTATATTTCAGAGAAAGTCATGAATTGGGAAATCCATCACACTGCCACCATGTACAATTAAGTTAATTAGACAATACAGTACCATGCACGAGGGAAAAAAACAAAAACAAAACCAGTGAATTTGTAAAGCATGCCTGACTAACTAACTGTAAAGAGATATTTGTTATCTGTTGCAGGAAAAAGGTAAAGTGGGTATTTAGTGTTATTGTTGAATTTTTCCTCTATATATTAATGGCACAAATCATAGCATATGAGCAACAACATTGTCATGACCTCTGACATCATGGAACTACATGCATGTAAGTGAACAAACAATGAAGCGTTTTGTTACATTAATAGGAACATGCAAGGTTGTGTCATCAACATCTGCAGTAATATATACTGAGCTAGTTTACACTCACTAGTTGGACTATTGTTAATGAAATTATATGGATTTACCATGATATTTTCAGATTTAATTTTAAAGTTATTATGCTTATGTAGTGAATCCTGAGATTAAAAGCTAAAGATCATATTCTCAGTTTGTGTAAATTGGTATAGCTCCACTAGTTTCACCAGAGCAGAATGATTTACATCATAGGAGGATCTGACCCTTAAAGTGCTTTCAGTACCAGAGAAATTCATATATAGGCTGTTAAGGTAACATATCATAATCTACAGTGTAAAAGTCAATTTCACAAAAAAAGACAAAAAGAGATACAACTGGGATAAATCACATAATTCAAAAAGGGCAAGTGTCAGATAGACACCCCAATAACGCCAATCTTTTCTTCAGACAGAAGTGACACCAGAAATTCTTTATTATTTAAGACTTCAGAGGTTGAGCCAAAAATATTCCTCATCTCACTTTATTGCCAACTAGTTCAAAAATACGACTCAGGAAGTGATATGAATGAGTTTCTTGATCAAATTCCTGTCTTCATATATTTCTTTTAAGCACTTCAGGAAATCAAAAGAACCATCTACTCTTTCCCTCCCTCACAGATTTTGTATTTCAGAAATTCTCTTCAACTGGACAGCTCCCACCAGGGAGCCAAAAACAGGGAGCTCCATTGTATAGGTGTCCCCTAAGGCTTTTCTCCCAGCTGGTGGCAAAACCTGACTGGACCCAGTTATTTACATTGGATAGCTCTAGCTCAGGCCCCAGTTCCTTACTTCTTGCAAGGAGTCTCTGCCCTTTGCAGACCTTCTTGAATCTCTCCTGATGGGGAATCAAAAGGAAAGATAAATGCCCCAATGTAGTCAAGCATACCCTCTTCCCATGGCCCCTCACAGGGTGGGGAGGGGAGGAAAGAGGGGGTCCACAGTGCTGTTAACACCACAATGCTCACTTCATATATTTTGAGAAATCTTTGTCTTGATGGAGGAGGGGGGCTTATTCAGTCCCGCTTACCCTGGTAGTCCACTGCACTCCCACCCAGGAGATCTTCACCCCAGCCCTAGAGGAAGTGCCTTCTGTGGCTTCAAGAATCATTCCACCAACATCCTGCTTAGTCTAAACACCCATCACACCTATATTTTCATTCATAGGGATACACAAAAATAATAGGTCCAAAAAACATGTGTCTTAATACTAAAAATAAAAGCCCATCTGTCTCTATAGCTGTATTTGTCCTTTAAAACAGATGTGCAACGTCAACATTTTGAACTACCATCAAATTAATC
This sequence comes from Mesoclemmys tuberculata, assembly GCA_007922155.1. NCBI lineage: Eukaryota > Metazoa > Chordata > Testudines > Chelidae > Mesoclemmys > Mesoclemmys tuberculata. The sequence continues at coordinate 1,422,488 of ML677027.1, forward strand.
ATAGAAAGTTAAATTCTTCAATTGACCCTAACTGACCCAGTCAGATTGCCCTGGGGTAAGCACAAACAGCATAGTGCATCCATCCTAGACCTGCTGATGCTTGTCCTGGGCCCGTTACCATTTTGTCCTGTGAATTTACTGCAGAGATTCGAAACCATTTCTGTTGCAATTCTTTTGGGTGCCTATGCAATGGTTCCCCATGGGAATCTGTGATGGAGGGATTCTGGAAGATGTCAGAAGGCTGTGGGTGCCATGTGGGATAAGGAACAGAAGCTCAGTGACTCTTTTCTGTCTGACCTGTTGAAATGCTGTCTCACTGGCACTAAACCAAGCGTAGCACAACACGATACAGGATTAAATTAGTATATAGCCAGGATAACAGCAAGTCTGAGCCAAACTGCATTTGGCAAATATAGAAACCCTTCCAAGCACTTTCCCATGTGGACATTATTGAGTATGGTAGAGGACCACATGGTTCTTAGCTCAGCAACATTCTCTAATGCAAACAAGGCCTGTGAGTTTCAACACATAGCATTTGTCTTGAATTCTTTGGGGAAAGAGGGCACTGAAAAGTCTAGGAGTTGTAATCTCAAAGAAAATCAATTCTGGAGTGACTGGGATCCTTGACCTCCACGCTGCTGCCCATTCTGCTTCAGAAGTAATCCCAACAGGAGCTAGAATTGCACACAATTGGACAGATAAGAGCACTGCCATGCACTATCTTCCTTGTTTCATGTATTATTCTCCAGCACGCACGCACCCCCCCCCTTTTTTTTTTTTTGTTGCTTGAACGTGATTTTCCAGGAGCATAGTACTACATACTATTCCAGTGTTTAATCACTCCACCGCATTCTGCTTGCTCTGATGCTGCTCTATCAGCCTGGAAATAAGAATCTTCTTTTCTGATTGCTCACAATAGGAGGGGTGTTAGTTGATGCATGTGTGTTCAGGCTGTATGCAGATACTCTGCAAATGTTCCTTGCAGTGGTAGTCTCAGCAACTCCTTGTGTCTGGCAAAGCAGAAAGCCTCAAGCTGAGAAGTACCAGTTCAGGGCTTTGAAACCAAAAAAAGAGATCTGTATGTGAATTTCCTATGAGAAAAATATCACCTTTCCAAGACAATGGCAAGTTTAACTTTTTGGAACTCAGTAAATCAGGTTTCACTAGCTGCAAGGTAAAACTTTCCTTCAAACAGGACCCTAACTGATCAGCCACTGAGAATTGGTCCCATGACAAAATGTCTCTAATGTGATATCTTGCTTCAGAAGTGTTTTAGGATGGGCAGTGCCTTTGAACTGGTCCCTAAAGTTCCACTTTCTAATTTACCTCCAGCCATTACTTTAAAAAACCCAGATACAATAGCAGTGAGGAAAGCTAGTCCATAGACTTCTTGCATTAAAAATAGATAAAGAATATTTCTTAAAAAGGGATAGCAGAACTAGATATACTATTGAAACAAGAGGTAGTTGAAACTTGTCAAATTTTTAGTTTTTTGGAATTTCAAATTTTAAAATTCCAAGACTTTAAAACAAAACACTGACAAAAATTTCAAACATATTTAGTGGTTTTTTCCTCCCATTTTTCAACCAGCTCTAATTACTATTCTGTACTCCAAGGGATATAATCTAGCTTCTTGGGCACAAAGCTTTTATTGATCTTGAAGTTCTGAGCATGGAACGAGAGTCAAACACAGCAACGGAATTTCCAGCAAACTTTACCAAAAGGATTGTGTACATACTGTAGTGAAACAGAAGAGCTATCAGTACTGTGAAAATACAGGAAGTATGAGGAAGCACCATTGTCTCATTTTTCATTCCATTTTAAATTTTTGTTCTCAATAGCCTACTGCTTGTATTTTATCTTCATTTTTTCTCTGCTTCCTAATGATTTTCTTAATGTGACTATTTATATCTCCATTGCTTTGTATTAAAAAGAAACACGTGAAGATAATGAAAATACAGCCTTGGATTTAAAGGTGTGGAGTTTGAAGATCAGTCACTCACCTCTTTCACTCAAAATATTTAATAGTTTTGTTGTGATTTAGAAAAAAAAAGTTACTTTTTTACAAGCATACTATGGAATGAGACATTTATAGAAAAAAGGAAGGGGATTGGAAGAAATTGACAAACTGAATTATCTCTGTGCTAACAAATAGCAAATGGGGTTTTCCAACAGTGCAAGCCCCAAGGACCACAGGCACAACAAAATGGCAATTAAAGTTTCTGTAAAGAAGTTCTATTTGGACTCAAAATAGCTACCATAAGGATTGTCCCAAAGCCCATTGAAGCTCCATGGAAAGCCCCATTAACTTCAACAGGCTTTGGATCAGGCCCTGACTCTCCTCTGTAGTTTATACTGTTTTGTAAGGGGACAATATTTTGTGAAAGGATTGTTTGTCAGAGTCTAATGCAATGAACCACGGTTGCATATACACTGAACATATTCATACATCATGAAGATTAACACTTCCAACCTCTAGCTCTAAAATGCAGCAGTCATTATTGAGCAAGCTAAAGCAGCAACATTAAATATATCAGCTATGAAATTGTTTGGGTAGCAGAAAGTATTAGTCAAATAGCATTCAATGAATTTCACCAGTAATTACTGAATTATATATACACACTGACAAGTATTAATCTAGTCACAGAATTCATCGAATCCTACAAAAGTATTTTGCAAAATTTTTTTGGGGGGGATAAATTGTTTAAATTCATCAACAGTCTTCAGATAATACACCTGTTGAGTCAGGCACCATTATAGGACACATCAATTAATATTTATGTAGTTTTGATGCATTCCCACCAGCAAAAAGCAGTAGTGCACAACTCATTACCAACCTCTTACAATGAGACAGTTCAGTTCTACTTAGGACTTGTCTACCCTTGGATAATTTACCAAACTAGCTGTTTCAAACTGGATCAAAATAAATCAAAAGCAGCATTCTTATTCTAGAAACAGAATGTCCAAATGTGGGCTTAAAGCATAACAACTTGTATATTCACAGGTGGATGAAACTTTAGTCATCTGTGCTTCCTCAGTGATACTGAGCTGACTGGATAATTACAAGAGGAGGTGCAAAATTGCTAGAAACAATAGTGTAGAAGCGGAGAAATTTGTGCAATATCTTTAGGCCTAAGAGACAGACAAGAGTAACATCTAGGTCTATGAAAAAGATCAAGATATTCCTACCCAATTCTGAAGAGGCATTGGAATTTGTTGAGCACTATGTAAGTGGTAGGACTAGAAGGGATGCTAATCAGAACTCAGAGATCCAACATAGAACTGGGCTTGCAATTGCTGCCCTGGAAATACTCATATTTTGAGAAGCAAAAGTGTATCAAGAAGTGTAAAATGAAATTGCAGCAGTCTCTTGCCTTCAGCATCTTACTATATGTATGTGAATATGGACATTCTGGGGTGCAATCCAGACCAATGGGGTTCTGGCATCCTTGCCCTGCAAATGTGGGTGCCTCACAATGCTTTGCTGCTGTAGCTTCCATCTGGGCCACTCACAGGTAGCACCCTGAGAGTTTGTTTGGAGCTGCAGCCACACATCAAGCACATTCTGGCTCCCACCAATTTTGGTTACCACTTGCAGGGTGACTCCAAAATAGGTGTTTTATGCTGTTCAGCCCTCACCTGGACAGGCCAGATATTGTAGGTCCATTGTCCTTCTAAGCAAATCAACAAACAACAACAAATTTGCTACCCTAAACAAAGTTACCCACACAGTTTACAACACTGATTAGAGTAGTTATAAGTCAATTACAAAGAGAGAGGTTTTCAGTGCATACAAATATAAAGGCATTCAAGTTAGAAATGGTTATAAGAGGGGAAAAAAAAAAGATAAAACGCTTCCAAGTACTAAAAGAAACTCTAGATGATTCAAGGTTAAGACCTTTACCATATATTTCCAATAATGCTGGCCAAATTCTCTGGCCAGGATCTTCTCCCAAAGTCCAAATGTTGTTTCTTTTGTCTTCTTAGGTGGAAAGAGTGCTGAAAAGGGAGCGAGCACTCAGTGTGTTTTTGCCCCTCATTTTTATACATTAGGTCACCTTTTGATAGGTGTTTTCCTGAGGGTTACCTCTAGTTAAAGTTCATTCCCACTGTGAACACACAGGCAAGAGGTTCCATGCTGTCTGCTAATATGCAGACCATTCCTTCTTCCTTACCAAAGGATGGCCACTTGACAGGTGATTAGCCAGATGTCAAAGCTGATGGGCAGAGGTATCAGCTTATACTTGGTCTTTGAGAAATAGGTTTACCCACTCCCCAGACTCGTCTGGTAATGTCACGATTTCAGCTTATGTTCATAGCTTTACATAGAATGTTGCTACATATATTCCACCATGATATTTACTGACCAGCAAGTAATTCGTTTTCAAATAGCGCCTTATAAGGCAGATTTTGAACAAAGATGTGTGAATACAGGGGTGCATTTGGTCACCATGAAACTGGATGTTAAGGAAAAAATATTAAGACGCTCCCTGCCCACAAATTAAAAGGTTACATGTGATTGCTGCACATTAGCTGTACTTCACATACAACTAATGGAGGTGGTAATTGCCTAAATGTACAGCATAACTGGAGTGATACCTGATATCAATACAATCTGGTGATGAATACTTGAATGTGCGGAACATGCAAGTCAGATGAGTAGAGGAAGACTGCTGAAGCAAGTGTTGCAAGGACTGCTAGCAGGGATGGGCACCGGCAGTGAATGTGGTTCAATGATGGGGCTGACTAGATAGGAAGCCATACACTGCACTTTTCAAGTCCATGTGAAGACCGTGAAATGTGGAGGAAGATTGCTGGACAATGCCTCTGTTTTGTCTATTGTTCATGGTGATGTGACACTGTGGTACTTTGTGTATGACAGAATGTACATATGGACAAAAACGTTTCAAGGCTAACTACAGTATGTGTGACACAGAGAAATAGAAAGAATGAGGAAATCTTGAAATGCTCTGTTCTTCAGATAGGAGTTTTAAGACCCTGAAGCTTGTAAGCCCTTGAAAGCAGTCATTTGTGCGTTCTAGCTATACTGGAAAAACATCATCAGAATGGTTTATTGGCAGAGTCTTGGTGCATCCTCTCAGTTCTCCCCAAATGTAGATTGCAGAATTGAGCACTTAAGCATTTAGGGTAAAATTCTGAAAAGCTCTTATGAGAATCAGAACTAAGTGATTCAGACACTTATGGCTAGATCTTTTAAAAGATCTAGGAGCCTAAAGATGCTATTTGCCCAATTCCCATTGAATTTCCCAACTGCAACATTAGGTACCTACACGCCACTGAAGATTTGGCCTTTAGGAACTTAAGTCTTACTGAAAAAAAATCAATAGGTGTTAGGCACCTAAATTCCTTTGAGGATCTGGGTCCCGAGTACCTTAAACATTTAAGCTCTTTTGAAATTTTTACCTTTAACCCCATACTTGATGTAGTCTCAACTATCATCTGAAATGGGATATGGTTTTATTTGGGATCTGGCTGATTGTACACAGAATGATTCACTCTGCAATTATCAATTATAATCAACCAATCAAGTTAACAGTAGTTTCCAACAAATTATGACCTTGGGTGTGTATTTATGCAGATTATGCAAGGCAAATTATGGGATGGTTACTGGGAGAGGGGGAGGATGAGAAAGCTTTCAGTAAGTGTTTGCAGATACACAGGGAACATCTAATCAACTAGTAATTAAGTGTAAAACTATCTTTATTTAGATGTTAAAGCCTTGTGCAATTGGTAAAAAATTGAGTATTTAAAATGACATTATTTCTCTATACACTAAATTTATACTGACAAGCAAGAAATTCTTAGCATATACTTTTCCTACTTTGTTTTGGTGTTTTGTTTTGTTTTTTAAAAGAGAAATTATCTCAAGACCTTTAATATATTGCAGCTTTTTTTCCTGGACATCACTTATATCATTTAGTAATGGTAATGTTGCCTGGTAATGATAGGCAATTTTAACTAACCAGACATCTGTTGGATATTTTAGAGTTGATTATGACTAATATGGAGGAATTTCTTGCAATGATGAAGATAGAAGGTCATTTGGCTGAAAGTGATCATGCCGTGATTATTTCAAGTTTTAAGGAAAGGAAGGAATGAGCATCAGAATAAAGATAATGGACTTCAAAAAAGCAAATTTAAACAAACTCAGAACTGGTAGGTGAAGTCCCACGGGATGAAAAGCAAAGTGAAAAAGGAGTTTAGAAGAGCAATTTCTCAAAGAGACAATATTAAAGACACAATAGCTATCCCAATGCAAAGGAAAGATAGAAAGAAGCCAAAACAGCTCTATAAGTAGCTCTTTAATAACCTGAAAAGACAAAAAAGAACCTCCAAAGAAGAGGGCTACAAATAACTAGCACAAGCATATAGTGACAAAATGAATTATTCCTAGCCAGAGACAGAGGCAATAAGAGGTTCTTTAAATAGATTAGGAGTAAGAGAAAGACAAAGGAAAATAGGTCCTCTACTTATCAGGGAAGGAGAAATAATAGCAGAGGACACCAAGAAGGCTGAAGTGTTTAATGCCCATTAAAAAGGTTAATGGTGAGCAGATACTCAACAACATTAGCACAAGGAGAGAAGAGACACAAGCCAAAAGAGGGAAACTACAGGTTAAAGAAAATGTACATCAGTTAGATGTATTCAAGTCAGCAGGGCCTGACTTGAAATTCACTCTCAGGTTCTTATGAAGCAAACTGAAGTGATCTCAGAACTGTTAGCAACTATCTTCAGAAATACATGGAGGAGGAGGAGTGAGATCACAGAAGACTAGAAAAAGGGCAAGCATATTACCTCTCTTTAAAGAGGGGAGCAAAGGCCACCCAGGAAGTTACAGACTACTCAGCCTAACTTTGTAACTTGGAAAGCTACTGAAACAAATTAAACAACTAATTTGCAAGCACCTAGAGGGTAAGAGTTATAAGGAATAGCCAGTAATATCCTTCTTTGACAAGGTTAATGGCCAAATAGATAGTGGTGGAGCAATAGATAGGATATATCTTGATATTAGGAAGGCTTTCAACACAGTCCCGTATGATTGCTTATGAGACTAACTATAGACAGGCAGTCTAGATGAAGTTACTATAAAGCGAATGCATACCTGGCTGAATGACCATACTCAAAGACTAGGTAGTAGTTTGCTGTCAAACTTGGAGGACATATCTAGTGGAGTCACACAGGGGTCAGTCCTGGGTCTGGTACTATTTAATAATTTTAATTAATGACTTGGATTATGGAGAAGAGAATATGGTTATAAGATTTGCAGAAGACACCAAATTGGGAGAGATTACATGATTATAATTCAAAATGACAGACAAAATTAGGGACTTGGTCTGAACTCAACAAAATGAAATTCAAACAAACACAAGTGGAAAACTACTACACTTATGAAGGGGGGGGGGAAATCAAATGTTACATCTACAAAACAGAGCAACTGGCAGGCTGGTAGTACCATTTACAAGGATCTGGGAGCTTTAGTGGATCATAACTTGAATATGAATTAATGTGACAGTTGCAAAAAACGCTAATATTCTGCAGTGTATTAACAGGAATTCCATATTTAAGGCATAAGAGGTAATGATCCCACCACTTGGTACTGATGAATTGTCACCTGAAGTATTGTGTCCAATCTGGGTGCCCCACTTTAGAAGATGGACAAATTGGAGACAGTCCAGAGAATAAAAAATAAGAGATTTAGAAAAAAAACTTCACAGCTTTAGTCTACTCTCACTCTTACTCACCAATCTATAAACTTTCCCCCAGTTTGGCCTCCCTGGAAGTAACTGATTCGGACTGTGGTCAAACAGTTAGCAAAGAGAGTCAGCTGCAATGTTGAGGATAGTCAAGAGAGAGAGACACGAAGTGAGGGTGCAGGGGACTGCAAAGGAAGGGTAAAGCAGCCCAAGATCTAGTGAATACCTTGAAGGTGGGGGAAAGCCTTATGGTGATGGGGCATGAAGCTGCATTGTACAATGTAAATACACTACACGGTAGTTAATGTGCTTAAGATAGAGGGGACTACATATCAGATTACATATTTGCAAAGAAAAATGTCTAGAAATCTACTTGAGTTCGAGGCATTCTGTGCTCTTTCAGATAAAAAAAGTAAAAGATCTGCAAAAAAACCATACTTTTTAAAGAAGAGCCAAAAGACAATGCACTACGTGGAGCTCTTTCTGCATATACAGCATTAAAATCCATTTTATGGAAAGCATATCATCATACTTCCCAGTCTTCGCTAATTCTTAATATAGCCACTGATAGGTTATCTAGCCCAAAGGAGCCTTGTAGCCTAGAACAGGTCATTACTACGGTTTGCCAATTTTAGGTTTGTACTTTAAATACATGATCCATTGATACAGTGTAGAGAAAGCACGAGTGTTTTGACGTAGTACAGCCTTTAGTGACAGCAGAAAAGAAAAATTGTGCCATTTTGCTGAAGCAGATGGAGATTATTGCTGTAGTAAGTTACAAAGCTAGCAATTCAGTTGAACTACTCACTGCTCTAGAAGACGCAGTGAAACTAAGCCACTTTCCAATTCCAGCTATGATTCTTATAAGTTGTCATCTTAGGGAAAGTAAAATATAACCACCATATTATATGTATAACTGGATAGTTGCTTTACCCATATCCAATTTGCATGTTCAATCCCAGTAATGAGGGCATACATTAATCAAAAAGTTAGATATGATTTTTTTTTTTAAAGTGAATGTGCGTAAAAATGCATATCAGGGTGAAATGCTGGCCCGCTCACTTCAATGAGGCCAAGAAACCATCCCAGACACCTAATTGCTCTGTACCTCTGCAACACCCTCTAGAAAGAATAAACCACTCAGTGTACATATGTTTCATGAGCATTTCATGGATTGAATTAGATCTGCCCAGAGAGCTACCTGTCCTGCATCCTCTAAGCTGATGGAACTGAGGGGGGCGGAGAGGGAAAGATCTCAAATAACAGGGTCAGTCCTTTCAGAGTTAGCAAAGCTTAGTAGGAGTCCCATTTACACCCTGAAGCAGGTGGACAGGAAGGAGCCAAGGCAACATTCTTCCCCTCCCCACATTGGCCCCATCCCCACCCAGCAGATGCTGATTAGAGTTGCAGTTTGCCACTGGTATATGCTACCCCTCGGTCACAAACAGCGAGCGATAAACCTCCGGGGGGGGGCTACTCCTGAAGTGGTTCAGGTTAGACACCACTCTGTACTCAAGCTTGTCCTGAAGTCACAATCTAGTCCTAAATATTTAATAAATATCTTCAATTCCCAATTACTTGCAACTGGGGGGTGAGGGGGATTAGCTGAGAAGGAGGCAGACGGGGGCCAGTGTACTATGCAACAGCATTATTGTATACAGTCAGTGTCATTCCAACATGCCTAACTTTCCTCTCCCATAACTGTTTTTATATTAAAATCATTGACCGTTCTCATGTAGGCATATTTGAGTTCCACACCAAAATTGTGCCTTTGTGCTGGGGAACCAAACAGATCAGTTATCTATATTTTAATTGGTTCCCAAGTGTTATGATATTTCAAAAACAAGGGGGGCCTGGAAACCATTAGAAGTTGTAGGAAAAGATTAAGGTGTTTTTGTATTTAAAATTCACTTTGTGGACAGAAATATTGTCCTGAAGGAATAGGAAGAGATATTTAATTAAATAACATGGACTTTATTCAGTCAACTTGCTCACAATAAAAGGTTTAAAGTTATTATTGAAATCTCTTCAAATAAACCATCTGGGTTTTCTGCTGTCCAGACAATAGTTAAAAAATTTTCTCTGTAGCTCAAAACAACATATCTTTGATAGGCTGCTTTGCTTGTACTTTTCATGTTTTTCTACCTAAAACATTCACGTATTTTCTTCTTTATAACTGTTAATCTGCACTGTCCCAATTCAAAGAAGCACTTAAGCATATACTTAAATCCTTTTTAGTCAAGATATCATTTAAGCACATGCCTAATTATAAGCCTGTGTTAGGATCCCACTGAAGTTAATGAGCTGTAAAGTCCTCTCCTCAGAGAAGCTGCTTTCCACAATTGGAACATACTCAGTTTTGAGATGCAAGTATATTTGAGAATATACTCAGCCTAATATACTAAATTTTGAGATGCAAGGGTCTATTTTCCCCACCCAGACCTTGAAAATGTACCTCCTTATACATCCAGCTATTTTCTACTCAAACTTTCATTAGATAGGAAAAGCTCCAGATATAAGCATGCAGAGCATTCCATTGGACTATATATTCAGATACATAGAAGAAACATTTAAAACATATGTATTAAGTGTGAGGTCAATACACATTCAATGCATTTATCTGAGAAATTAAAATTATCTTTGAAAAATTACACCAACACCTCTGCCCCCTCTCCCCCCGCTCCCACTCCCCCCCAGCATATTTTAAGATGGAGGCAGACATTGTAAATTCACAAAATAGAAAGTTCGGGTGCCCACGGAAACAACACCACAATATACAAGGTCTATGCAAATGAATACCAGGAGCATGATGCTGTCTGTGGTATCAGCCCCACACCAATAGATCAGCAAGGAAGGAAATGGCTCTCTTACACAGAGGAGCTGTATAGAATTCACTGATGCAGAAAGAGAACACATTCTCTTGAGCATGAAACAACATTGGGATAATAGGCCTAACCTTTTCTGGTTTTCCTAAGGACAGAAGCTGATGAAGCAGGCCAGCTGGGAGAGCAGGACCAGCTGACCAATCCAGAAAACAAATGGGCATAAAGGAGGAACAAGTGTCAAGTACAATACAAGCCCCGAAAGATTACACCAAGGAAGGGAGGATTGGGCCTAAAGGCCTGTTGGGCAGAGTTGTCCTATGAGGAACAGGGTGGTTCAGGGATGGAAGTCAGATGAGGTTCATTGATTTTCGTTTAACCTAATTGAGACCACACAGTTTTGTTTTTTCAGGTTAAGATAAACTGAAAACTCAGAGAAAAGGATGCTCAGTGCTTGTGTCACTGTCTCGGGCAGAACATTTTTTAGGTAGGCACTTTTGGGATTTTTGGCATCACATTCTGCATTCAGAGCTCTACTGTTAGGAAAAAGTCAAGGAGATCTAAAATAAGCAATGAAGAAAGCTTCCTTTAGCAATTTTACCAGGCATTGTTCCCTGACTGAAGTGGGGGGAGGGAGGAGGGAATGAGTCATTCAGCAGCCTTGTGTTGTTTAATCTCTTATTTAAAAAATCTAGAACAAAATAGTAGGTATCCACATCCTGTACAGGAATGTGAATCCCATCTATGAAGGAAATAGTTTGATGGGCCACTGTAAAATTGCTGTATCAAATATATATGGCAATAGGCTTCAGTGGATGCAGCAGGATGTAGATAGTGAAGCCAAGAACCTCTTCAAAGGCACATCTTGACACACAAAAATTAGCCTAAGCAGCATGTTTTCTTCTAGAACATGGAAAGGAAGTGAAAGGGTTCACCCAAAATGTGTCAAACTTATTCAACCCCAGAATTTATTATGAGAAATTAGCACACAAATATCATGCATGTGCAAGAAAATAACTTGGAAGAGGTATATCACATAAAATAGAACCAGCCCTGCCAGAAAATGGAAGTAAGTCATCACCTGGCTATTGAGTGAGGAAAAGATGGACATGCATCTTTGTCTGGTAGTGAGAATCATACAAGTTTGTGCTCTTCTCATTTGCAATTCAGTTACATGTGGATGGGATGGTTTGCTGGCAATACAAATATGGTCAATACAGGTGACAGAGGAATTAAACGGTTAGCTATGCACATTCTAGGTGCAGAACAGATTCAACCCAGCTCACAAAATAATGCCTCAGTCCCACAATGGAGCTCCATTCAAGGAGAGACAAACCCATACGAGCCTTAGTCAGGGGGCTAGCAGAAGTCCAGATAAGTTACCAAAGCCCCAATGAAAACTATTTGCCAGCTATTGCTTCAGCTTTTAAAAAGCTATTTGATCTTGGTTTTTTTTCCCCTAAAGCTTTTCAATAGTGGTACAAAAATTCTACAGAAGCAAACTACCACTACAAAGACTTTGCTGCAGACTTCAATGGTACAATAGAAAACAAGTCACAACAGAACAAGCCAATGGGAAAAGAGTTGGCACTGAGCAAGGTAACAAGGGCTATTAAAGACAGACCATTTGAACGGATGCACATTTTGCCTATAAGGTTGCTCCCAAAGGAAGTACTTGGCATAGCTCAGATTTACCACCACCTGTCTTTTCTAGAGGGAAAATGTGCTGTTGACTATTTGAACCCTACTCAGGGCAACTGATATACATGACATAAAAGAGATGGAGCAGACTAGCTGGCAAAAAGCAGATAAATCGGATTCTTATTTATTGCTGATACATTTGAACAGGTTTCATTACTGCACATTACAGCTTCTGCTTTGAGTTAAACCTGGTTTCAACAGTGTCTTTTATGGCAGTGTTTGACCCTTAATACTAAAACTGCATTGATTAATAGACATGTGCTTTTATGTTAGTGTTTTGGGTTTTGTTTTGTTTTTGTTTGGTTGGTTTTTTTGAACTCTGGGTCATTTATAAACATCCTTGCAGTTGAGAGAGAATTGGTTTCAAAATCAATATTGCATTGTGTGGACAATTTCCTATTTGAGGCCTTGAACAAAGACAACAGACATTGAATATAGATCCTCTGACCCTGCAAAGGGTAAGTTAGAAAGTAACAGCCTGGACCTGTAGGATTTTTGTGCTGAACTCCCCCACCAGGAACAATGTCTGATAGCCCTGCTTCCAACTCCATGGCAGAACACTATGTAGACCAGAATTGGTCCAGAGGCACAAGGCCTCTGCTCAAATGGTCCTGGCCTCTGCTGGATCTTCTGGTATCTGTGTGTATCCCTGGGGATGCACCAATTTTGTGGCATGCATTCTAAGGGCCACCTGCAATACTAGAGAGATGCTTGCAACAGGAATTTTACCCTCCATTCTTTTGCCATTTCCATAGGAGGGGATAATCTGGGCCACAAGCAGCACAGTAGTTTTAGGAAGTGTGACAGTTATGCTAATTTGCACAGGAGAGAAAGGTTGTGTTATGTAGACAGGCATAAATCTTTCTACCCCACCACCATGCATCCAGTACAATTGTGTTCTGCCACTACCATCACCCCTCCATCTCTAAATACAGGCAAATGTATCCTGATGTCCTAACCCAAAGATTCAGACTTCATTACTGTGGTAGTTTTAGCACGTACTATCTAAAATATGGTCATGATTAATTCATAATATCTACATCAAAACTCTCCTCTCAGAGCCACACAGGAAGTTTAGTATGGCCACTCATATTACAAGTCTCACACACACACACGTACGTGTCTCTACTTGGCACTTAGGAAGGAGAACTCAACAGAAGTTAGAACAGAATTTGGTCCCAAAGTTTCACACTGAACCTGGGACACCTAGTTACACACCAGCATGACTGCCCACTATTGAACTTCTGCACGAACAGTAACAGGTAAGTGGTAATGTGCACAGCACAGCAGAGATCAGAACAGAGTCCACTATACACTGTGCCAACTGAGAGAGGAGGAGGATTGCCTAATCAACTCTGATCTCTTGAAGTGAGACTTGCAGATGTTATCAAGCCGTTTAGAGTCTGTGGAGTAATGAAATCTAAGAAGATCTTTCACAGTTGCAGCTTTTCATAAATCTCTGTATCCCTGTGATAGACAGTCATCCTTATCCACAATCTAATATATATTTTTAATGAAGTCCACTTATCTACTCATTCTCCTGAGGGGCCTAGAGCTCTTAGTGTGTGTCTGGGTCAGAGTCAGAAATGAGTTGGGCTATTAGTCACCAGAACTAATCTGAATCAATTGATCCACTTGAATTTAGAGCGGACTGTTATAAACTCCTCCAGACTATTTGTTCATCCTTTGTTTAAAATGTCCACTGCTGCCTCAAGAAGAGCAGTTCTTTCTCATGCTCATCTGATATGGTTTCCATTTTTTGTGCTATTAAGAAGGATAAAGGACCTCAGAATGCATTTTGTATCATCCGGAGTCTCTAATTCAGCAAAGCACTTAAACACTTGCTTAACTTTAAGGATGCAAGTCATCCCATTTGACTTCAGTGGAATTCTGCTGATTTACATCAGCTGAGAATCTATCCAAATTAACCTTATATACTTACACCACTTTTGTTAAGTGAAGAGGACATGTATGAATTGCAATTAAGTGGCTACTGAAACAAAAGAGGTATCCCATCTACAAAGTTCAGATCTGGAGCCAGACTCCAACTACTCCACACTCAAAGGGTGTTTAAGTTCTATATAGCTTTTCTCTGGGATCATCTCTAATTAAAGCCACTGATAGCTAGTGACTTCAGAAGGACACATAGAGCACTGCATACTCCATACCTAATGCATCCCATGTCACATACCCAAAAAACAGTCATCCAAAAATCAATAGCCACTTTTGAAAATTTTGGCCTATTTTTGAGGGGGTGGAGGGAGGGAGTGTTTTTTTTCCAAAATGGATATCAGCATAGGTTTACATGATCAAAGAATGTCTCCAAGGATGGACAATATTAGAATCGCCATGATTCCAATTTAGGAGATAATCTTGAGAAACTATTGAAACTATTCTTACTTTGAGAAAAAGAAATAGATCGAAACAAGAGACAGAAGGCACTGACAAAACACTTGAGAAAAGAGCTGGTTGGAGAGAAATTGAAGGACAAGACAAATATGAAATGACTTCATATGGTCCCTTTAGTGAATAAGCAATAGAACACAGAAGCCAGGTCTCCATATTTGTTCTGGGAGAAAGGCAAGTCATTTGGTGATTTCAAGCAATACTGGCTATGTTTACACTAAACAAAACAAAACCTTGAGTTTGCAGGGCTCATTCTGTGGGACTAAAAATAGAGTAGATATTCCTGCTTGGGTTGGAACCAGGTGGCTAGGTCTCAGAGCCTAGGTGGGAACATCTACACTGCTGTTTTTATTCCCATTGCACAAGTTTGAGTCAGTTGAACCGAATCACTGCTATAGGCTTGGGTGGCTTTTTCGTTTTTTAGTGCAGTGTGGTGTCATTTGACTGATGCCATTTTGCTTGTCAAGAAGAGAAATGAAAATTCTGAAGCACCAGATTACTATGGCACATATCAGCAGAGAGCCTAGCAGTTTTCTGAGGCTACTACATAGCTTTCCCCACCCACCCCAGCTGTCTTTTGAAGTGATCTCAGCAGCTTCAGAACCTGAGGTAAATCCTGTTGTGTGTGTTTTTGTTTTAACTACCCTAATTCTCAAAACTGACATGAAAACTGGGCAATTCCAAGAACCAGTTCTAAGTTTTAGAAGATATTTTCTGCCCTTTTTTTGGGGGGGGGGGTTGGTTTGTATTTTGGGGATCCAATTTTGAATTTCCTGAGTTTGAGGGAATAAAAGAAATTGAGAATCAGGCCCTAGGAAATCTTTAGGCCATGTCTCCTTTCTTTCTATGAGGCAGATTCTGAGGGCTGTAGCAGGTAAGAAGATAATGTGTGATCATTATGTTATATCTTTCACCCAAGGATTTCAAATCCTGGCAACAATTCATACCCTGTCTGTACCTGTTTATTAATTTGTTGGTTGGGTAAATTGGATGCCCACACTCTTAAAGCAGTGGCACAACCCGAAAGTCACTTTTTCTAAGCAATTGAACACACCATGGTCACACCAATGTCAGCT
The DNA here is from genome assembly GCA_007922155.1 of Mesoclemmys tuberculata. Lineage (NCBI taxonomy): Eukaryota > Metazoa > Chordata > Testudines > Chelidae > Mesoclemmys > Mesoclemmys tuberculata. Next base: position 1,438,208 of record ML677027.1, read on the forward strand.
AAACAATGTTATATTCAAGGTTAAATAAGGTTATATTCTTTGAAATCTCCTTTTTCCATACCCATGGTCTTTGGTGGTTCAGATTGTAGTATAAAGCTACTATAAGAACCATGTCATTGTTTTCTCCACATATTTTATGTCTATGACACATACATCCCCCACCATCCACCCACAGTCAGTCATATTCATTCTTTGCTGGTTAACACAATTCCGCATAAAATATTTTTAGCCTGATTTTGTCCAAAGAATACCACTCTGAAATATTTATTTCAGATATTCTAGCAGACTAATTTCCTTCTCTTTCTCTCTCTTTTTAATAAAGTTCTTTACGGAAGATTACACTAGTGCCTACATCGTTAATTTATCAACATTTCCCATTCTAGACCCAGGTCAATCAAACCCACTGAATTACAGAAAGTGCAAATGTGACTTGAGAGCACTGGGATTTTTTTTTTTAAATCCTTTGCATTAAAAGTGAAATTGTTCTCCATTACAGTTACAGCACCCTTTTCTTTGGAGATCAGAAAACAGCCCACATAAACAGAATGTGTTCAGTTACTGAGAATAGCATGCAAAACCTTCTTAGAAGTAATGCAGGAAATTAGTTCAGTACCAAATTCCAGAAGTTGTAAAAGTATAAAAGAGGACTTTAAAGTTAAGAGAAAAGTAGGGAGGATCAGTGATGCCCAGTCATGATAGCACGACCCATGGCAGACGATGATTAAACTGATTTCTGACTCATGTCAGTTTCAGCACCACTACCTGGTTACTTGGTTTTGTTACTTATAAATATCAAGTGAGTTTAAAAGGCTCTGCATGGAGAATCATAATGAATACAGTTTTTTCCTGTTCTCTTGAATAGAAGCACTAGTATTATCCTGTTCATGAGAATAAAACCCATTTATTTCTCTCTGCTGAGCATGAAAAAGTGCTCTGGAATTCCTAGCAGTGGCTTTAGGATACTGTTGCTTCTTCACTCAGCCCCTTTTTAGCCAATCACTCCCTTAGCAACATGAATACTTTAATAACTACTTCAGGTCAGGATTTACTCACTGGTCACACTGGACTGTCTCTGGTCACTCCACTGATTTAAATGAAGCCATAGCACAGGCAAAACTGCCTGTAGTTAACTAACTGTAGATTATGAATTTACAAGCAATACTAGTGCAATTTGCTTATGTAAATCTGCAGGATTAGACCCTAAATGATAAAAGAAAAAAATGCCATTTACTTTCATGCAAAATCATATTCCTTTTGCTAACAAATAATATCTGAATATATAGTATCTGAGCACCAGTTCATCTAATCTTCAAGGATAAGAGCTTACAAAAGATTGTTTTCCTCCTGATATTTCAACTTAAAACCACTTGGTTTTTCTTTGACATATAATTGCAATAAGAATCCAAGTTTTACTATTCTGTACTGGAATTATCCATCTAGATACTTGCCTATGGTCTAAATCCAGCAAGCTGCTGCAAACTGGGTGTCCCCTGGCAAGTCCCTGCAACCACAGGGAACCCCACTAAAGCTAGTGAAGTGCCACTGGAGCCCAGATTTCCAGCTACATTGCTCAAATCAAATGTAAGCAGCTATGCTGTTAAAATTATTGTAGCATCTGAGCACCTCAAAGTGTAGATACAATTATAGGGGCCTCATCGTTGCTGTATCTCAGCATCTCCTAATCAACAGATTTTACCCCCACAACGTCTGTGAGATATAGGGAAGTACTAGCCGCATTTTAGAGATGAGGCACTATGGCACAGGGCAAATTAGGTGATTTGCTCAAGGTGAGTGAGGAATTTACTCCAGCTTGAGTCATGGTCCAGGGCTTTAACCTGTAGACCAACCTTCTCACTACCAATAAATCCAGCCACAAGACTGATTCTTCCTTCACTTTCACGTTTAAGTTGTTATTCTGAATTATGTAGACAGAATCTATGCAAGTGAGAGGGCTTCTGCTTCTATTCCTAAAGCCACTTAGGTCTACTCATGCTCAAGCCCTTTGTCAAAGAACTGCACCACTTAAGGGACCACCGCTGAGCATACTTTGTCTCCAGCTTTCATTGAAGCGTTCTACTGCCGAAAGGAGCTCACCTCTCTCAGGAGCACCTAAATAATATTCTCAGTGACAATATTGCCTTACTTTTATATAGTACTTTTCATCCAGGAAGGTTACAAAAAGACTCTGTAGGCTGCATGGATTGGTAGATCTTCATTCTCCAATAGTCTAGATTCACTTTCCTTTCTGTTTTTAAAAGGGAAAGTCGTACTGCTGAACCAAGCCAAGAAATGGCATTGTACGTAGTGAAGCTGTTCTAGGAACAAGTACACTAAGTGATTCGGTATCTTCCTCGTGTGTTCCAGTTGCACCACTGAAGTTCCAAGTGCTGCCACCGCCACCACATCTGCTTGGTGATGCAGCAGGTGAAGTCAAGCCATATTCTTCCACCAGGAATATTGGGTGGAATCAAATGAATCAAAGGACTTAAAAAACTTGAGCTACCCCACAATGCACAGTGAGAAAAATTCCAGAATGAGGCAAAGGAGCATGAAATATCTTCCAAAAGCACTATACCGTCACCAAACTAAACTACTGATGTGTGTACACAAAGATGTGCATTAATATAGAATAAACTGTGTGTACCCTATTACTGTTGCTTGCATAACGAGCACTGCTGTGGCCAAAAGGGGCTAGTGTGATCCTTGGCTGCAAAAACAGGGAGGAGAAGACAGGAGTTTTTATCGCTGTATTAGGCAGTGGTGTGACTGCTGCTAGAATACTGTGTCCAGTTCCGGTGTTCAGAATTCAAGAGGAATGTTGTTGATAAATTGGAGAGGTTCAGAGAAGAATCATACAAATCATTAAAGGATTAATCCCTTATAATGATGGACTCAAGAAGCTCCATCTATTTAGCTTAAAGAAAAAAGGCTAATAGGTGATTTTATTAGTTAATAATTATTAACATCTACACAGGGAACACATTTTTAATAAGGGACTCTTCAAAACTAGAAGAGGAGAAATCTGAAGTGAGACAGACTGGGAAAAAAGGTGTAAATTTTTAAGTGAGAATATTTAACCAGTGAAACAATTTACCAAGTTCTGTGATGAATTCTCCATCATGGACAGTTTTGAAATCAAAATTGGATATTTTCTTCTCAGAGATATGCTGTAGGAAATCTCCTGGGGAAGTGTGAGGCCTGGGTTATTCAGGAAGTCTGACTATTCAATCACAATGATCCCTTGTGTCCTTGGAATCTATTAAATGTAATGGATTCTAGATTTATTATAGATGCCGAATGTATGTAATTGTTTGACAGTACACATTATACCCTTAGAGAAATTAACCCCTACTTCTACCACATAGATGAAAACGTGTAGACTATAATTCTCAGATCGTAGCAAAAATCAATTCACTCGTGAAAGGGCATAAAATACAAAACAAGGGGCCAGATGTCCTCATAGAGCTATATCAATTTACAATTAGTATTTACAATACAAAAATACAATTTCCATATGGAGCTATATCAATTTACATCAGTTGAGGATCTGACCCGCACAACAATTTTATTACCATTTGTTCCCCGCTCCCCACCACCACCACCCATTTCATTTCTAAACTACCAGGGTAGGATATAGAAACTGAAAGGTTTCCATGGAATCATTTCCTAAATTGCTCTGTCTATCAATTATTTAACGTTAGCACCTTCTGTTCTCATGCAGCTAGGCATCCATTCAGCAGCCAAAATTTCAGAAAAATCAATGCTTCCACTAGTTAATGGACAATACATTTAAAACAAACGAAAGAAAATACTTGATCTTCATACAACATGGAGTCAGCATGAGAAATTCATTGCTACTGGAGGTCGCCAGCTCAAATACTGTGGCAAGATCTCTTAAATGGCAACGAGTTACATGACTACTTAGAAAGGACTCAATCCCACAAGGTACTCCGTGCCCTCAACTCAAGTTGATCTTGGATCCCTCATTTCACAGAAAGGTTCCAGCAGTTCCCCACTACCAGAGCCTTTCCCTGTTGCCTCCCTCTTGCCAAAACTTTTCACTGTTGCGTATAGCTACACACCAGTGTGGATGCAGCCTGCTTTTCACCCCCATGCTCAGCTAGACATACCCTACAGGCTGTTGCCAATGTAGACAAGGCTTTAAATAATGTCACTCAGGGCATATGACAGTTGCATGGCAGTTGTCTTTTAAAAATAACTTAAATAAATTGTAATCTTGGCCTTCAGTCTAACTATCAGTGTAATTTCAGCACCATCTGGAGTGGAATCAGCAGTCAAACCCTTTCTACAGAATTTTCACGCCAGACACAGAGAACTTAATTCTCTACCACGTGATTTCACTGGAGTTGCACAGGCCTCAAACAACCGTCACTGTGTGAATTGGTAGGCACAAATTCAAGAGATATTTATAGCCCTTCTACAGAATTCTATAGGTTAATCTAAACATTCTCCACAGTGTGTCTGATTTTCTATTAAATGCTTTGGACTTGCCCTATAAGAGGACAGTTTATATTCTGTTATCATTTAAGTATACCTGTAGTAATGTAGTAACACTAATTTCTTTCCAGTTATGAATGGAAATTTTAATGTTAACTACAGCGTGTCATTCGGAAGCACTGGGCCAGTATTATTCACACACTACATATCAATATCTGTGTCTTAACAATAGACATACAACAACATAATATTATATATTTACCCATGGCCCCTGTCAGTGTAACTAAATGTGCATTCATCTGAGTGCACATTAACTGCCAAAAAATACTGAACACAATTAATTTCCTCATTTAATACATGCAACAAAATTAAATTAAACTCAACAGAAGCAGGGCAAGCTTTAGATATTAATCCTCCTAGGAGCAACTATAATTATTTTTGCCAACACTAATTTCATTTGCATATGTGTTGTTAAATTGCAAATCACAGTAAACCAGAGAAGGTTTCTCTGTGTTTAATTGATTAAGAGGTGCTACTTAAGAATAGTAAATTTGATAGCAAAAACATTAGTCTATAAGCAAAATAAAAAATGATGTACACAATTAAAGAGGAAAGTATACTAATTATTTCAGTTGATTCCTCTTGTTTTTTTTCTGTTCAAGCTACAAAGAGACTGGGAGTTTTGCAAATTTGTTTCTTATCCAAAAATATTTGCTCAATATTTTTTGATCTGTAGAATTGGGAATATAAATTCATAACTTTGCTCAACACTAAAAATCAAGAACTAAATAGACACACTAGATGTATGGCTTATTACAACAACTATAACCCACTAAAGTCCATGCCCCAGCTTCCCCTCCCCACTCCTTTCCCAGTTATGACTGGAGAGATGTTAATGGGCCACTTCCCCTTGAATGGTTCCTTCAAATGTGTTAAGTAGTACATTAAACCATCTGTTTCATTTTGTATACAACTGTGACACTGAGGCCTGAGCTACACTATAAAGTTAGATTGATGTTAGGAATCACAATACTTTAACATTGTAATGAATTTTTATTTATTTATTTAAAAAGTAGTCAGGCGCCTCTAGACAATAGTTTGATGGGAATATGTTGCCGAACTTGCTTGGGCTAAACCCAACTATAAATTATTCCGCAGCATGTTCCATGATATCTTGTTGATGCTACTCAAAGAAACCACTTGGGTTTCCTTTATCCTTTGTGCAGGTACACCAATATCAAATTGCAATGTAGGAAATGTGGTTTCCTTTCAGTTGATGTGTACCTCTCCCCAATTATTTATTGTGAAAGTTTTTGATTTGGATACGGAAATGAATGCTGTGGCAGAGTTAACAATTCTAATGCAACATTTATGTTGCAAAGAAAAATGTCATACTAATCTGACTTTTCAGTGTTGTTCATGAAACTCTGTGTATTCTGTAATATTAGACTTTAAAGGTCACAGTTAAATGGTTTCCATCTCTATCTGTTCTGCATGACTAGAATAAAAAAAAAAAAAAGAGAATTGTTAATGGCTACCCTGAAGCACGAGCTGCTCTTTTGCAAACTTCAAAAGGACTATCTGTAAGAGATTATATTCAATATTCATTATTTTTTCAATTAAGCCATATTTTTAAATTTGCTCCATTTATTACCCAGTTTCATATCAAGCAACTTATTGTAAACAAAAGAAGCAATCAATATAATACTCCATGAAAATAGTCTTCAGCAATGCATTAGTAATTTGATGAGGACAAGCAGGCGAATGAATGACAGACAAGTAGAATGGGTTTAAACAGTAAACCACAACTTTGTTATTATATTTTGGGGAGGGGCACTACAATGTCCTCTTCCTGCTCTAAAAGGGTAATTAGGATCACCTGGGTAATTATCTGGGATCAATCCCAGACAAGATAATGGATATGGAATTTAAGGAATTAAGGGGGGGTAAAATAATCTCAGACAAGCTGATATGGAATTTAAGGAATTAAGGGGGGGGTAAAATAATGCTAATCAACATGGATTTATGGAAAATAGATGTTCTCAACTAATTTGGATTTTTTTTTTAAATGATATTACTAGTTTGGTTGATAATAGTGTTATCATATACTTAGTCTTCTGTAAAGCATTTGACTTGGTACTACATGACATTGATTAAAAAAACTAGAATATAAATTAACACATTAAAAGGATTAAGACCTGGCTAACTGATAGATCACCAAATGAAAATAAGTAGGGAATCATCATCAGGCAGATGCATTTCCAATGGGTCCCACAGAGATCAGTTCTTGGCCCTGTTACTTTATCAGTGACCTGGAAGAAAACATACAACAAGCACTGAAAGTTTGTAGATGACAAATATTGGGAAAGTGGTAAATAATTAACAGGTCATTGATTCAGAGTGATCTGGATTGCTTGGTAAACCAGGTGCAAGCAAACAATATGCATTTTAATAAGGCTAAAAGGTAAATGTACACGTCTAGGAACAAGAATGTAGGCCATTCTTACAAGATGGAGGACTTTTCCGTGAAGCAGTGACTCTGAACTAGATTTGGGGATCATGATGGCTAATCAGTTGAACATAAACTCCCAGTGTGTTGCTGTGGCCTAATAGCTAATGCAATCCTGGGATGTGACAGGGAAATCTGACTAGAGAGGTTATTTTACCTCTGTATTTGGCAGTGGTGTGACCACTGGACTACTATGTCCAGTTCCAAAAGGATGTTGATAAATGGCAGAGGGTTCAGGGAAGAACCATAAGAATGATTAAAGAATTTGAGGGGAAAAAAAAACAAACTACACACACCACACACACACCTTTGTCGCAGTTCAATCACTGTATCTCTTTAGCTTAAAGAGAAGGATAAAGGGTGGCTTGATTGCAGTTTAAGTACCAACATGGGGAACAAATATTTAATAATGGGCTCTTCAATCTAACAGAGATAGGTATAACAATCCAGTGGCTGAAATTTGAATCAAGATGGATTTAAACCAGAAATAAGGTAAACATTTAAGAGTGAGAGTAATTAGCCTTTGGAACAATTTACCAAGAGTGGATTTGGTGGATTCTCCATCACAGATTGATTTTTTAAAATCAAGACTGGATGTTTTTCTAAAAGATAGATATGCCATAGTTAATTTGATGGCTTGTGTTATACAGGAAGCCAGACTAGATGGTCACAATGGTCCCTTCTGGACTTGAAATCTATGTTCTTAAATATCAGGCATTGAACTGATTCCCATGAAAAATCATTAACTTTGGTAGACGCTCCTTGGTCTATCCCACCCACTCAGTTTGTTCTCACTCTCACACAGTGAAGGGGCTGGTGCAAAAGGGAGCACCAGGTTGGCTTTGGGCTGGAGAGGGGATGCGGAACCTCAGTTCACTAAAACTTCATGCTTCTTACCCATCCTCCCTGCCATGAGCACAAGGTCCAACAGTGAAATCCTGGGTCTCGTGTATCTGGCCTTTATAGAACACTATACCTTACCCACACTAGACACAATTGGCAGCAAGTCAGTAACTGCAGCAGCAATATATGCACTTTGAATCCTAATATATCCAGCTTGCCTCCAGGAGACTGGGGAGAGAGCAAAAAAAAAAGGCCCCCCCACTGAGCTACATGCCAACTTGGCCCAATGGAAAAAATTCCTTCTGGATCCCGAAAAACTGGGTGATCAATCAGAACTGCAGCATCATAAGCAGTACAGCTCATAATTCACAACTGAGGAAAGGGAGGACTGTGCAACTAACCAGAAAGAAAAACTTTTTAAAAGCCCAGACTAATTTATATAGACAAGAGAGGGGCACCCAGCAGCCAATCTTCACCACCTGTCCTTCCCTGCCCAGCCAATGGCTAGGTGAAGAACAAAAGAGGAGCAGAGGGGGTGGTTCCTGCCACCAAATATTTTGGGCTTCTCTCACTATCTGCTATGCAGTCAAGGTCCTCCCTTGATGAAAAGCCATAAGAGGGTATTACTCAAATATTTTTCAAATATGATGCGACTTATTACCTGGAAACTAGAAATTGGTTCAAACCACCAATGGTAACACTGCTGTCATTGGGTGACAGCATTATGGGGTCATGTCAGAACCAGGCATCATGTTTATTTAGAGCAGAGCTCATAGGTCTCAGTGCTGCAAACACTTCTGCAGATGATTTTAAGCACTTGATTAGTCCTATTGATTTCAGTGGCACTCGTGGCAAAAAGTGCCTAACATGCATAAGTGTTTGCAGGGTAGGGATTATGATTTGTAGCAAGTTATTTCTTAGGTTAATTTAACCCCTGACCATTAAATTGTTCCTCAGCAGTTTCCAATTTTCTCAAATGCGTTATTCAAAAGGAACTGCCATATATTTTCTATGAATAATTTTTAATGTGCAGATTGTTCATGAGCTGCTTGTAATGAGTTTTTAAAATTCAAACTGTTGGTTAATTTTGATTATCCTTAAATAGCTAAATAGGTTTATTTCATTATTTACAGTGTTCACTATAGTAAGCGTTTGTTATAACTTATTCACTCAGTTGAAGAAATTAATTCTTGGATATAGGCATTAAAGCAAGACTTAAAACCATAAAAAAGTCAATTTAAAAACAAGACCAGTTACGGTAGCGGGCTAAACAAAAGTTTGTTTTATTAATGAAAATTTTTGTAAATCATTTTCATTCTTCAAGTTTCAAAAAACAGTTTTTAATTTTTCAATTCATGAAAGCTTTCTGGCTTCGTTTTATTCCTAATTTCTTTCCTTCTTTCAATTTTTTCCCATTAAAAGGCAAAGGGGAGGGGGGAGAAGGAAAATATCGTTTTTGTTGTAAGGTTTTGTAAAACGAGAATCTTTTAAAAAATATTTTAATGAAATCTCATTTAAAAAGTAAAAGATCATGTTTCATTAAAAAATCTACTATTTCTAAATAGAGACATTTATCTAGTGAAAACCTTGCAAACTTTGCCTTAAAAGATTATTATAACTATATTAATAGAATTAGTCAATCATAGAAATGTAGGTCTGGAAAGGACCTCCAGAGGTCATTTATCCATCTACTCTGTGTGTTTGTCAACCAGTTTTTAAAAATCTCCAATGAATGGAATTCCACAACCACCCTTTGAAGATTAGTCCTGAGCTTAACTACACTTATTGTTAGAAAGTGTTTTCCTAATATCTAACCTAGAACTCCCTTGATGCATGTCCATTACTTCTTGTCCTGCCTTTAGTGGACATTGAGAACAATCAATCACCATTCTCTTCATAACAACCCTCAAATATTTTAAGTGTTCTTTTCTCAAGACTAGAAACACCCAGGTTTGTTTGGTTTTTTTTAAAAACTTCCCTCATCAGTCAGATTTTTTAAACATTTTATCATTTTTTGTTGTTATTCTCTGGATACTCTCCAAATTTGTCCACAGCTTTCTTAAAACATGGCACCCAGAATTTGACTCAGTGTTCCAGATGAGACCTCGTGAGTGCTAAGTACAGTGGGAAAATTATCTCCTGTGTCTTACATATGTCACTACGGTTAAGTCAGTCTAGAATTGTATTAACCTTTTTTGCAACTGTACCACATTGTTGACTCCACTTATTCTATAACTGCCAGATCCTTTTCAGCAGTACTATCACTTAACCAGTTATTCACTTTTTTGTAGTTGGGAATTTGATTTTTCCTTCTTAATCGTAACACTTTCCACCTGACATTGTATTTTATCTTTTTATTTCAGACCAGTTCTCCAATTTGTCAAGGTCATTTTGAATTCTAACCTCATCCTCCAGAGTTCCTTCAGTTCCTTGGTGTCATTTGTATTGCATGGTTGAATTGAACAACTAATCACAATTGTTAAACCAGGCTCAAATGGAATTACTCTAATATTATCAATCCAAGATTAATACAACACTATACAGAAAGAAAACATGTTACCATGCTGTTTAAAGTGAACAGCTAACTAATTTCCTCTCTCTAACTGGTGGAATGCTAGCAGTATACAATCTCTCTCTCAAAACATCTTTCATTTTATGGGGTATGAGGTCATCGAAGGTAAATTTAAAATCAGTCTGATCCTATCTATATCTAACGCAAGTCAGTTCCTTACCAAGGCTTGTTGGAAAACCAACAATTGAGTTTCATAAAAGCCTAGTAGGGTTGAAATAGTCAGTGGTACTGCTTCCAGTATTAAAAGCAAACAGTCAGCATTTGAATCCCATTTGTAATTTTTGAAGGAAAAAAAAAAACTAGCAATTTTTTTTCCCCACAAAAAAAGAAGTTTGTGAAAAAAATTTATCCTATTATTTGGGCCAGCTCTACAAAGCAGCTGGAAATTCTGACCAGCCTAGGTCACACAATTGCATTACTTCTACAGTCTCTGTCTCGCTCTGAAAAAAGAAAGAGCACATGCATATATATCACTACAGCTCATTCACAAGATCACTATCTTGACCACATTTAAGTCCCTCACAATACCCACATCTTCCTCACTGCTTGCAGTGAGTTGAGGTGACTTGTATATAAGTTGATTATTGCTGTTCCCCTTCGCTAATTCTTTATATATATATATATATATATATCTGTCCTGACACTCTTTGAAGCAGGGACGAATATCCCTTCTTAAGTCTTCAGAAAGCACTTCGCACTTAAGGTCACTACTATAAACAATGACAGTAACATAGTGCAGAACTGGAAGTACAGATCTGTAAAACACTATCCTTACTGGATTCTCTTCTTTGCCATGATCAAGTTCCAGGAGTAATTCTGGATATTTATTTTCACATTAGTGTTTCCTTGCCTTCTATTGTAGTAGGAAGCCTTAGGCAAATAAATTCATGGTGGTTTCTTCTTAGGTAAACATTGCCAGGTCATGCCTCAAAATAATTGTGTTAGTGTTTCCCATTACATCTAGATAGTGTACCACTATTCCAGTAATAGATTCTCCCAATATGTTGAGAAGACAGAAAACAGGGTGGGAACCATGATTCAAATTACCCCATATTTGGTGAAGGCTGCATTGAAACAAATAATAGAAGCAAAATACAAATCATTAGTCATAAGTTGTATTTAAATATTCAAACCTTTTATGAGACAAAAATGACTGAGAACTTAACAACCAGGTTCAGATGTGATGTGTGTTCTCAGCTCCACTAAAATCAATGAAGTTACCACATCTTACGGCAGGTATGCATTTGGGGTATTATATCCCTCAATTTTCTGTGAGCAACAATTGCTAGTTAGTTGTATCAAGGAAATGGCCCAATTTCTAGTTGGATTTCCTCAGCACGGAGAGGAAGTTTGAAGGTTTTTTATTTTTTGTTAGTCTAAAAAGCTTCAAACATCACAAAATAAGTTAAAATAATAAACCCTATTAAATCCAATACTTACTAACAGGTGAATATCAGTGACAAAAAAAGCAAGCAACTGAGATTTTTACACGTGGGAAGAATGAGGTTCCTTCATATCTAAATTTAATGCAGATACCCAATTTGCCATGTCTTTATTGATTACATTATAAAAGTGAATACCTGAGCAGCCATATATAATGTTGCCTTTTCTTGATCTGAGCAGCTAGTCAAAGTTCAGGAGCCTGGAGATGTTCCATTTGGAAGTAGAAATTGACGTAGTCTGGTATTGTATTTGATACAATCTTAATTATTTAAAGGAATGTACAAAGCCTTGTCTTTCTGAATACAGAAGGTGAGAAGAAGAAATGGATCCATTACTCTGCTTGCAGCCCCTAAGACTCTTTAACCAACACAAACCCCAAAAGCACTCTAGCTTTTTCCAGGGTCACACTGTGCTTACAGGTTCCTGCCTGGCTTTCTTGCCTGTTGTCCATTTCCATATGATCTCTTCCCACACATACACCCAAAACAAGTTCTCACACACACACCTACCTACCTTTTTTCTTAGATGGGGGCTTCTGCTTCCAGTTATGTTAATTGAAGGGTGAGTTCACACCTATCAATCTAAATGGATTTTAACTTAACCCACAACAAGGTTTCACCCAACAAAATTCTGTCATGTCTTTTGTACATTGATCCCAGTTTCTTGACACTAGTAAAAACTGTTCCTCAGTTTTTCATAACAGCAAGGGTTTGGGGGTCTTTTTCCACCCTTTACTATATAAGGCTAAAGCCTGAGAGAACGATCACCTGTTTACAAATGTTGATAAAACATGTGCAGAATTATATGTTGGAGCGTTTAGCCTAATTGCTATCAGTGCTGACACATTTGCAAGTTGCAGTGGGTTTGATTTTCCTTTCTAGGTAATTAACTTAATATATTTAAATATTGGAGGGTTAAAACCTGAAAACAGTTGAATTATCCCACTCACCAACCCTGCAGAACTTTTATAGAACTTTACATAAATCTATTTTTAAATGGTACATCTGTGGCCCCAATCACCGTAGCAGGTAACATGACAACCCTAAAAAAGGTTAAAAAAAAAAAAAGTGTCATCTCGATTCTGCAGTTGAGGAATAGAGACAGAGTGCAAAATTCTGCCCTTTTGAAGTCAATGAGAATTTTTGTTAATGAATGCACTGAGAGCCAGGATTTTACAGAGATAAGCAAAGTCCCAGTCCAAAACATTCCTATGTCATTTTACATGAGAGGCCAAGGCCTGCCAATGGAGGGTTTAGGTTTGCAAGGACCACAGACTCATGCCATATTCTGTGAGCTTAACTAGAACAAGCACACATCTGATTCTACAGAGATTACTTGTTCTTCTGGGGTAGATAAAGTACAGAGAACATCTATGAAAACCATTGCTGTTTTTAACACCATAAGAAATTTTTAAGAGCATCTACAGTTATGAAGAGATTTAAGCTAAATCTTTCCTTCCATACCAGCCATAATTAGAGGAAAAGAGAAGAAGAGAAAAAAAAAAGTGAACACACACTATCAAGAATGATCTAGTGGATGAACTGGGGAATCAACTTGGATTTAGGGGTCTGGGTGGGAGCAGTAGAGGAGCCAAAAAACCTGAAGCAACAGACTGGATAAAATTCTGCTCCAATCTTATAATCAAAATACTTCAAAACTTCTCTCACTCAAACACCTTTCCTATTTAGGTCGAGAGAGAGACATAAATGGTTCACAGAAGGCCGTATTTATCCGTTTTCCTGCATCAACTGGTGGAGTCATGTGGGTTCAATGTGTCCCCAGATTTCCCAACTTCTGGGGGGGAAGTGTTTTGAGTAGCAGAGCATAAAATGAGCAGTGCTAACTGGGGCAGAGCCATGGCTAATGAAGCCAGGAGAAATCCATCTTAATACAGCCTCATCCAGGAGTGCGTTCTTGAGATCTTGTTGGAAACTGAAGAGGAGCGGATGGTCACATAACCACATGCTCTCTTGCTGGTGTAAATCCAACCCGGGAAAACAGCAAGCCAAGCCAGTTCAGGGAGTTGCTTGTATCACCTCATTGCCTGGAGTAAAAATATCCCCAAATATTATATTTGATTACTGGGGGCTCAATCCTCCGAATTTCCATTTCTATGGGTAAGCACTCGGCTCTCTAAAAAGCATTATCGGGATAAGGCCTCATGAAAAGATGGAGCAATAGCTATAAAAAAAGGTCATTTGCCATGATCAGCAACTAAAATCCCCTGTTGTAAACAGACATTAAGAAATCCTAAATCATTTAATATTGCTGTTTAATAGAAATAAGATCACATTTGATACATAAAATATAGATTGAACTGAGAAGGTGAAAGGAAGTTGGAATATGCATGTAACTGGGGACTTTTAGTAAAGAAAGCATTAGTGTCAAAGGATTATGGTGTTTTTTTAAATAACTTATTACAGCAGTCAGTGTAGATGTGAAAAAAAATGTAAGGTCGTCATTTCTCAAATTATTTCTCCACTACTTCAGTTCACTATATACACTGGATAAAATGTTAATAAGCCTTTTAAAATGTCACATTAGATGAACAGATTTCATATTCCATAAATTGGTTGGAACTACGTTCACTGCACCATTTTTGGCACTTTGCCAACTAAACAGGATATTACCAAAGGTCTATTAATAAGAATATTCTTTGTTTAATAACTTTCTTTATTTATTGAGATTTGTATTACTACATAAAAAGCACCTATCCCATGCTCTAGAAGGCCTTGACAAACTCTTATACAATCCATATAAGACAAGGGCCCATCAAAGGCACTGCCCTAATAGCACTATGACTACAGGGAGAGCTCACTAAGCCACACCAACAAAGCCATTTCTCGAAGCCTCATACTTCTCTGCACTCCTTGGGGAAGATGAACATTCTTCTTCCCTCTGACCCCACAGCATGTAGTCAGAAAATGGAGGTATATTATCCTTACCATGGAGGCCCTTGTGTGGGAAGGCAAAGAGTGGGGAAATCAAGGCACTTCAGGATAGGCACGGTCAATGGAAGACTGTTACCAAGACTCCAATGGAGTTATGCTGCCACAAAATGGGGAGAAGGCCCAGGTCCCACATCAAGGGCTTGACACAAAGGCCACTGGAGTAAACACGAGTCTTCACTATTGATTCTAATGTGCTTGGAAAGAGGCCTTATGTAAAAAGGACTCTCTTCAGGTGACCCTAGCCTCATGCAGACCACTGGGGAGCCACCAGAATTGGGGAAGGCCCCATACTCTTCACAGGGGGCAAACCTCATTTGTCTGGACAGTGTGTGATGAGGGGAAAATTGCAGGGCAAGAGGGGTTTCCTCCCTCAGAGCTGCTTCAATGAGTTTTACCATGGCAAGGGATGATTGTTGTTTTTTTTTTTATTATTGCTTGCAGACTGATAAATGTCAGAAAACGCAAGTTAAGAGATTTTATCTTCATGAAACATGTAGCTAGTGATGCATAGTTGTATGACCTTTCTGACCCAACTGGCGTTTCCATGAAACAAGACATCTTAGGTTTAAAAAGGTAGGTAACCTCTAGTTAGCTAGCTGTAAAATTCAACAGATTTCTTGTATCAGAGTATCTGGTTATGAAAACAGCAGCTGCAAGTACACAGTACCTTTGACGACAAGGTCCCAAAACAGCTGATAAAAGGTGAATAGCATAAATATTAGTCTTGCACATGTGAAAACTGAGGCACCCAACATATTAGAGTGAGTCAGTGAAGTCTGGAACTGAGGCCAGATATTTCAACATCCATGCTCCTGAGAGTCTGAGACCATGATGTCCTTTTCAAAAATACTTTTGTACTAGAGATACATTAATTACACTACACTGCGTGCCTGTGGAGAAAAGCCACTTGACAATAACAGATGAGAGGAATGTGGAAGTTGATATATGACCCAGAGCTGGAGAGGCAACCTTGACAAAGTGCCAATTACAGAGGAACCACCAGGATAATAGTGCAGTAGACAGGCAGGTACAGGATTTAGACTAGAGTGTGGTCAGGAAACAGAACATCACAGCTAGATTACGGACATTAAGCACCACTGCCAGGTGTAATAACCATAAAAATAAACATGTAGTGTTGTTGTAGCTGTGTCCATCTCAGGACATTAGATGGGCTCGGTGGGTGAGGGAATATCTTTTTAGACCAACTTCAATTGGCGAGAGAAACTTCAAACTTACAGAGACAAGTCTGAAAGCTTGTCTCTCTCCCCAACAGAAGTTGGTCCAATAAAAAGATATTACTTCACCCAGTTTGACTCTAAAAATGACTAGCCAGGTGGGACATTAAAAAAAAAATAGTGCTATGTAAAAGATAAGGAATTTATAGTGTTGCAGTTGACTCAGTTTTCAATAACCCCATTAGCTACACTATTGCAGAATCCTGACTGAGGTACAGATTCAGACCAGAACAATGAATTTTCTAACTAAATATTTTTTCTTAGACTAGGTAGCAGAGGTATGTATGCTTCGTGACTGGACACTGAAGTTACTAGAAATACCGGATAGCAAAAATTCCAAAAGCTTGAGACTTCCAATATTTATTTTGGTTTGAAAAGACACATTAAGAGTCTTTGCACTTATCAGCATCTCCGGGGTGGGTAAATCAGGAAGTCGTCTCTCAAGCTCAGGCCAGGCAAAAACTAATACTCTGCAGTTTTGGCTACACCAGGAATATCCTGCCTTTCTCATGCTATTTTGGAAACCAGGGGAGTACCAAGGTTTGCAAAATCTTAAAATTAAGAACAAAGCAACCAACCCCTAACTTGAAGCCAACAGCTACTCTAGATTCTCAGCACCTTTGAAAATTGGGCCACCTAAGTAGGTGCCTAAATATACAATTAAAAACCCAACTTCAGATGTCTATTTTTGAAAATCTTGACTTCCATTGCTTTTTGTCTCACAGGATACTGAAACACCTTATAAGTTACTAGCCTGACATGGCAGTGCCAACTCCTGTGAATAATCCTAGGGAAATAAATAGGAGTACTGGGCTCTGTATAGACAGGATTCACTCCACTTGCAAATTTATCTATGTTTGAATATGCTAAACGAAAAATGGAATAAATGGGTCTAGAAACAAAAAGGAGGAAAGACAGGTGGCAACTAAATCACATGCATGTGAAGAGGCCAGGACGAATCAAGAGGTGCAGTTGGCCTGATGATTGTTATAGCTATTGAGGCATGGGAAAGGGAAAAGCGAAGCAACATAGCCCTAGGACATGGTTATCATATAGTGTTAGTTGCTTGCTGCAGTCTCATTTTTCCATCTACTGCAGTTCTGCTTTTTTTTTTTTTTTTTTAAATAAAGACATTTATAATATGAAACCAAGGAGCAGAAAGGATGTACCATTGTTATTGTTGATCCAGCTTTAATCACCCAGACCATTTATGGCACTGTGCTGATTGGATCTGAAGAGCAGCAGTGTGTTTGACAGAGAAGTGAGTTGGACCCAGCAGGTAGGAAGGCTAATTCCCAACTCGGGTAGATGTATACATGCTAGCCTGATCCAAGCTAGCATGCAAAAAATAGTAATGTGGTCAGAGCAGCTCAAGGGGATCTACCCAAATACAATCCCATCTCAGTTTTTAGATAGTCCCAGCTACCACCTGAGTCACCACAGCCGCACTATTTTTAGCAGACGAGCTCAAATCAGTTTGTTGGAAAAAACAGAACAGGTAAGGACTCAAAGCTTATATAAAAATCTTTGTGGGGCCCAAATTTTACCCAATGTAATGGATATAAAATATCCTAACGGGACAAAGTTTTAGACATCCATGCAAGAATAGAATGTTCTAAAACTGTATCAAGGGCTGATTACAGAATAGATAATTCACAAAAAGAGTTCAGAGAATGTCATTTGAAAAAATTTTTGCTATGAAACGACAGCTCAGATTCTTAGCTGCACCCATCTTCTGCTTCAGCTGAGCAGCACTGAAAGAGAGGAAGCTACAAAGGGCTTGGCTGCAGCTCACTGGCTCTGGATCCATGTTTATGCTTACCCTATTGCTGATGAAAATTACAGCAGCCTTGGGGTTGTTCTAATCTATGTTAGTTCGCTATGGCCCTCCCAAGGTGCCATCCATCCAATCGATCAGGGATTACCACAGATTGTACTCTGGCAATACCCATCCCTGCCTCTGTACCTATGGAAGGGGTGGTGCATAAGCAAAATTTAAGTCAGATGTCTCTATGGCCCTTTGAGATCAAAGTGCTATAGAACATGCAAGACATCAGTTAATAATTGTGCTGGAAAATAAATGGAAATGTAGACACATGGCCAAAATCCTCTAGATCTTGTGAATAAAGGAGGACATTTTGTACTCCTGAAGTGTGTGCTCTGGGAGATTATGTAAAAGCTTCAAAATTCACTTTCCCAGTTAAGGTAGAGGATTCATCCGCACTAATTGTCTGCACATACTTTACTGTGTGAGGCATCTCTTTTGAGTACAGTAATGGACACCTAGGGGGAAGGAACATCAGAGCTATTGGTTTGTTTAAGAGATATTGTCAGTGGAATTGAAAGTTGTTCAGGCATAATGGTCTCTTGCTGTCAGATAACAGCTGGAATGTGGTTGAAACATTGACAGGAAACATGTCAGGGCAAAGCCAAACCTTGTTTTTCAAAGTAGGAGGTGTTGATCTTGTAATTGCATTTGATTATATTGTCTGTTTATTTTTCAACAAATTGATAGAGATGTTCTCATTTGTGTTCAGTGTCAATGTAGCTGAATGACAGTTACTTATTGTCCCTATAATGAATAGCTGCATTACAGAAGGGCTTACCACAAGCTTCAACCAGTCAAGATTATAAAAAGGTAGATAAGGCTAGGTTTGGATGCTGGCTATGTATATACTGAAATCTGTTTGGCTGTCAGTTTCATTAGATAGGAATCAAGTTTTAGATTTGAAAGGCTTTAATTTTTTTAGCAATTTAAAAATGCCTATTTGATGTTCTGTTTTTATGGTGATTGCTGTGTAGATCAGTAGTGCACTGGAACTGTCTTGTGTGTTCAATCGGTGAAAAATGCAGTGACATAGCTATTATCTTTTTATATGTTGTTGGGGAGACATAGCTTCCCCATAGCACTCTAGAGGACAAATGTGATGCTACCATCACTCCCAACTTCACTTTCCTTCCACGGAATGGGTCTCCTTGAGTCTCCACACAACTGTGTGCTGGAGATGGGTTTTAGCTCTCCAGCAAAATCACACCCCAAACAACCCTTTCAGGGATAGCAAGAGTCCAAACTGAAGTTCCAACAAACAAAAGTTCTTCAGCCGTTCAGGGACTTCTCTCCAGCCCACTATCCAGAATGTTGCCAGCACTTTTCTGGCTGGCTAACCACCACTTAAGACTATCTAAATACTACCATGAAGCATAGCACTTAAAGAAATAAGATTAGTGAGGAAACATTCTCTTCAGATCTCACACACTGATCTAAGCAGGAGTCAAGGTAAGCAGAAAATGCAGTTCTCCCCCACTTTGGACCCAAGTCACTACAACTGCTTGTCAGATTACACACCATGAACTCCCTTGACTGAGCTATGTGATTTAAAGATAAAATCTGCAATCTGGGAGAGTTGGCTGAAAATGAATCTTATCTCTGCAGCTACAAGTTTTAGAAGAGCAGCCAGTAAGAAATCAATAAAGGCTAATATACAATATGACAAGCTATGATTAAGTAACTGAAAAGATGAGGACTAACAGGTTGGATCTTTCAACATGATTCACCGAATAAAATATTCAGGGCTATGTTTTTAGTCACACTCAGTCCCAGCTCAAAATTTGCATCTGCAAAGATCAGTTGCATGTTCAGTGCCAAGCACTTGTACCTCTGTCAGATTTGCACCCACAACTCAATTGTGAGCACAAAAACGCAAGTGCAGGCTGAAGATACCTTCTTAAAGGCACAGGGATAGATTTCAGCCCTCAACCCTTTACTTGCACAAGAAAAGGTTCAGAAGTAGGGCAGGGACTGACTCGTTACACTTTAGTCCTTGCTTTCTCCCAGCCCTAGAGGGGAAACAAGCTATGCCAGCCCCTTTCCCACTGCAGCATCAGGTCACCCCTTCTGCCTACCATGTTACAGGATTTGAACCTAAACTCCATCCACTTGCTTCCCCACCAGCTTGCTCAATAAAGGAAATGGATAAAATGCCAGTTACTTGTCATTGAAGGTTCTCTCTCCTGAAACTTCCTGAAAAATAATACCTTCACTGAAGAGTTACTTTTTAGTTTTTCAAAAACTTTTTTTTTTTTAAACTACAGAAGGGAAAGAAATCAGGCCAGTAACACAAAAACCCCCAAAGACTTCAAAAAATATTCATTATGCACTGCCATTTGTATGAGCTAAAGCCTTCAACTTTAATCGCCAATATGTGCCCAACAAAGTGATCAAGGCAGAGGAACAACTGCATTTTGATAGTTTATTGAAAACATGCAAAACAATGTCATCTTTGTAAACTGCCAGAGGTAAGGCAGTATTACTTTCAGCTCTTGGGATGCACAATTGTACCTATTCTTATATTCTTGACTATTCTATTCAATTGTGTCTATTCTTCACCACAAAAAAGTCTGATAGAATTGGAAAGTAACTGTCCCGTGAGCCCAATTCTGCAACCCATTTCCACCCCTTTGTTCTCAGCTGAGTAATACTTATGTATTGGTCCCGTGTGAGCAAAGGTTGAGAAACACAGATCTGTATTGGGCTTCAAAAGGACTTTTGTTAAATTAGTCCTAATGTAGGCAACTTTACGTTTCTGCCAAGTGGAAAAGGTAGGAGGAACAGTTGCTTATTTGTGCCCTAGGTAATGAAGATTACTAGTGAGGAACTGGAATATAAGTTAAATGAAGTTCTATACGCAGACATTTTTTAACTAAATGTCTACTTGAGAGCACGAAATATTGCCTGATAGACTTCTGCTTTAGATTCAGTTCCGATTTATGGTATATTAGGATGTATTTCTATCATAGCCTCTTTGCACTCTCTCTGATGTCCACGAGTAACTATGCTAGGACTTGGAAGCTGACTAAGTCTTCAAATGGGAGTGGGGGAAATGGGGTTAACTAACAATGGTTGACAAGGTAAAAGTCTACTATGGGCCAGGCTCTGCAAAAACAAGTCTCCCCACAGTTCTTCATGGATATCATCTTCCAGCTGTTTGCATTATTCTGTGTACAAGAGACAGGTTATGAAATTCACTGCGAACAGGTGATATCACTAGCACAGCAGGAATGGATATTATTCAAAGTCTGTCCTTTCATGGGGTTGCCTTTATTCTTAAACAACCACCCCACCCTCAGTCAGGATTCTACTTAAAACATAAGCCTTAACCCTCCAGAGGCACATTCTCCATCCCAGACACACACGCTCCCCCTACTCATCCTGGCTCAAGGGAAAAGGATCCATTTATTTGAATACGTACAGAAAGTCCATGGCTAGGGTTCCCAGGCACCACCCCCAAGGACAAATACCCACTGCAGTTTAACTGTGCAGCTTTAGCATTTCCTGAAGTGCCTGTATGTTTATGGGACATTAAAAATAAATAAAGACAGCTCACCCCAGTCTATCCAAATGTGGATATTAAACACACATGCATCCATAAGAGAAGAAACTCAAACAGCCTTGTACAAGAGACGACTTCATCTCTTTCATATTTATATAAAGAAAACTCAGTACCGAGGGAAGCCTATATCCTGCAGGGCTTTGTAAGTATTTTTTCAAAAGTAAGGATTGCTATAAGGAAATAAAGATTAACCATAGGACAAAGGATATTTTAAAGTTTATGGGCTAAGTCAGTCAGATCCTGTGTCATTATGCTTCTTTGACAAGATCTTTAGAATCTAAAATCTTAGATTCTAAAGAAAAAATTTTAGAAGAATGTGCATCTCAAGTTACTGACCAGCTCATTTTAATAGGTCAGTGAAAGAGGTAGCATGAGGACGTGAATTCTAATGGCTTCTTCCTAGAGAGGGGTGGATAGAAGTGGTTTCACAAAGCACTGGGATTTTGAAGCTTGGCTTTGTTCCGAATCTGAACAAAATTCAGGCAGTTTTCAAGTTCTCTGCAAAGGAAAATTGCAAAAACCATCTCATTTCATATCAGGCAAAAATGTTTTGTTGTGACAAAACTGAGGAATGCTGTTTACATTGACGTTGTGTTTTCCAATACATAATATAATGAAATTACATCTCATTTGGAATAGGTTTTCTTTTAATCAGAAATTGAAATGTTTCATTTTTAGTATCCACTTAGAATGTTTTGACCGTGACTGAATTTTTTTCCTGGTTTTGTTCCAAGAAGAAATTCTAGAAAATAGACCCAATTTTGTAAATCATTTCTATTCTGATGAGGGGTGGGGAGGGTGTTACACCAAAGAAATACGGGAAGGGAAAAGGAGAATGTTTTTGTTTGGTTTATAAACTTTCAAACCTCCATAACAGGTAAACAAATAACCACCATATAATTTAATGCATATTAGGGCAAATGGTCCCCTCTGATGTTTAGGGTCTCTGAGCAAAGAGTGGATCTATGAACACCTCAGCTCCTACTAGGGGAATTAGCAACACAACAGACTGCTGTGCTACGTTGCAGCTGCCTCACATTCTGTCTTCGGTATGGAGAAAGGATGCCCTTACTCCAGCACCCTCCTTGATCCTCTGCACAGAGCAAGCAACTGCCCCCTCCTATGATCTACAGTGGTTCAGAGGGTATAACACAGCCCTTAAGAGCCTGACTGAAGAAAGTGCAAAAAGAAAGAGGCCCACACTGAAAAAGATATTTGTTATTTTCAATGCCAAGGTTATGCAGATCATAGCAAGGGGATATGCAAATAAAGACTAGCGAGAAGTCAGTGCATGTTAGAATGGTGAAAGAAACCAAGATGCAAAGTTATATTGATCCTAATTATTATGAGGAAGGGATTTTTTTTGTTCCTATCAATAAGACTCGCTGCTCTGCTCATTCCGTTTCTTATAAATCCATGCACAGCATCATGAAGCCAATGCCAGTTAATTAATATCTTCCTCAAAAGACCTGTGGAAGTCTTTCCTCCTCCAGTTCCCCAGTGTTTTGGGTCTGATTCTGCTAACTCTTGTGCCGGATAGTGCTTTACCCACATGAATATCCCATTAGCTTCCATGAGGACTGTGACACACAGCAGTAGTGCACAGGATTGAGGCTCCTCAGCAAACACTACTTTTAGCATGAAGAAGTCTTGGCTTCTGGGCACTGAGCCACAGCAGACACAGACACCAGCCTCTGGCAGCACAGCTGCTATCTTCTAGGCCCTCCGCAGGCCTTCTTCTTTATACAGGTAGCAATAGAGCAGTGGGAGCCTTTTGCTGTAAAATTTACTCTAATAGAAATATACTGAGATTGGATTACAGAGTATCATGTTACCTTAACCCTTGTCATGTCAAGCTTAGCCCTTGAAGTTCCTGTTTCTTTTGTAAATGCATTGCTGAGGGTCTTTTGATGTATTCCTTTAACATATGCTTTGACACAGCCGAGGGGGAAGGCGTCTCTTCGAGATATGTTGATAGTTTCACACTTTAAAATCTAATATAGTTGCAAAGCACAGTTTCTGGCCAAGTTCAGCTTTCATTGATGCTGCTACATACAAGTAGTAAATGGTACTGCACCATGGGGGGGGCGAAATGTTTGCCTCTTCGGTTCTAAGAGAAATTACTCTGAAGACAAAGAATGAGATTTTCAAGAGTGACTAAATCCCCTTTTCAAAATTGGTTTCCACAGTAAGGAGCCTAGATCCCATTGACTGTCAATGAAACAAGTCCTTTTGAAAATTGTACGTCATCCCATTGACTTTCAATGAGATCTAGGCTCCTTACGGCTGAAACTAATTCTGGAAAGGGGACTCAGTCACTCTTGAACATTATACCAACCAATTCTCTCAAGTCACAAAAGCTACTCCGAGGAACGGATGGAGTTGTGAGCTCTTTGAGGCAGTCCTCTTGTCCCCAGGAAGTGCTTCACACACAGTAAACATTCTCATAAACAGGAGATTTTCCAAGTGTCAGAAGGGCAGGCAGGTACTCTTTTCAAGTAAAAAATCTGGATGCCTACCTGCCCGTGCACCTTTGAAGGTCTCCCCTAGAATGAGTAACAATGGACTCTCTCTGCAGTGCCTGTATGACAGAGGGGTTAGAGTGGAAGCAGAAGCAACTTAACATAGCAGTAAGTAACTTTAATAAAGCCATTCTTGAAGTGATGATCTTAGGAAAGATGGGACACAGGCACTTCTCATACCTTGCTATTGTCTAAAAAAAGCACAGCCTAAGGAATATTTACAAGTTTTGAAAAAAATTCTGCACCAAGTATTTTTGGTTGGCTGGTAAGGGGGAAAGAGTATTTTTTTTTCTTCCCCATTCATACTTGGCCTGGCAGAGACAAAATAAGTGGAGACTGAACAGCTAGTCATTTTATCATCAGCTTTGGGAAGATTCAATCTATTGGGTAAACCCAGCAGGCAGTTTCTGAGCATGTGGGGTTACTTGAGCGTAGTTAGGGGAGAGTTACAGACACTAATCTGATCACTGCTAATGGGAGTTGTGTGAATAATCCCCCTGTGGACTATGCTGAAAAATTTTCCTCAACTACAGTTCATTGTCTATATAATGGTATGGACATGAAGTGTCCTGCCTTTTAGGATAAAATAAAGATGCTATGCAACATGTGAAGTTCTTCACTTTATTTGTGCAGTGAGGGAGAATACAAAGTCTCCTGCAGATGAAAATATAATCATACTGTGATCTGAAAAATGAGATGAAAAGGTAAATGGAACATTCTTCCTTCATGGAGAATAACCGCGGATGTTGTATTGTCTCCCCTTTGAACACCAGAGAGAACAATCTGGTTTTACATTGAAATTAGAAATAAATGTAAAAATACACATCACCAAAGATATTTTCTAGGCCATACATAGAACTTAAGCTAAAAATCTCATGAAATCTCTGAGATCTTACTGCCGATGAAGACCGAACAAGACTGCAGTTTTGCAGATTGCTTCTTAAGGACCCCTCTATAGGCACACCAAAACTACATGCAGAAGCATATTTTGAATTCAGAAGCCTTTTTCCCCCTGCAGCTCCCAGTAAACTCACATTGCCTCTAAACACACTTTGAAAAGTTAAACAGCGGGGAGGGTGGGGAGAATCACCAGGTGGTTATTCACCAGTGATTTAGCCTTCTCCACTCCACAGAGCAGGAAAAAAGCACCCAGCCAACAATAGCTCCTAGCCAAGGAATAAATAAAAGCAGTAGTCTGGCTTCTTCTGCTTAAATTTTACTTTACTAAAGAGAATTCCATCCATTTGATGTGTAAGAGAGGAAATGGATTTTTATTAAAAATTCTGAATGACAGTTGCTTCCTTCCATCCTATACCACCACCTAAACTGGACATTTGCAATGTAAATCAAGAGTTGAATTAACTTTTTACTGTGATGCTAAATAGTAATTCCTTTTATCATTCCAAATACAGGGCCTGATTCTGCAATTAATTCCATGCCATTCTGGAAGGCACTTGGACCCGTGTAGAATTCCATGGGTCTCCATCTTATCAGAAGAATTCCATTGACATGGATCTAATTGCAAGATGAGGCCTTTAACATTAAGTGGAATCTCACACACACTCAGTCCTGGCTCAGCATTGTACATGAATGCCCACATCTTTGTTACAGATACTAGTCTAAACAAACATTTAATCCTTTTGATGCTAGGGATTTTGCTTTAAATTGCTACTGTATGTTTGCTGCTAGATATCACAATGATACTGTTCAATGCAACACCTTTTTCTTTAAGGTTAACACCTCCTAGGGTACTACAATGGCTTTCCTACTCTAGAAGCACATGATACACTGGAAAGCCAAGAGCATTCAGGTCAGAGCAATGCTAGATAGGGAAGCGACAAAGCAGAATCCAGAAGAGCCCACCAAGGACTTGTGACTGAAGAAGAATCTTCTGTTAACTCCGCAGTATATACAATTGTCCTTCTCTAAGGTTATTCAGGGGGAACAATCAAAAGTATGAAAGAAGGAAACATCCTGGAAACCAGAGTATTGCACTTTTTGATGAGAAATATACACCAGGTGAGGTCTGAAGGCTTGAAACAGTTCTCTGCATTGTTTGTAGTCTCCTGTTGTGACTTGCACACTCTACCCACAATGAAAGTCTTAATATCCCAGACAGCCATTTTCATTCTTGGTGTAACTATTGACTGGACAGATGAATTTAGCACAGTTATTGTGCTTCATAAACACAGTCTCCAGGTAGGAAAACCTGACCTTTATCAAAGCATTCACAAAATTTGTTCCAGAGCAAAATTTTTCTAATTTCCAGAAGCCAATACAGAGTTCTTTCCATAGAGAAAATTATTCTTCTAAATCTGCCCCTCAAAATTTGCTCCTGCCTCTATACTGAGTTCCTTTTTAGGTCAGTTTTTCATCTGTAGAAATCATCCCATGACTTTTTAGCAAGTCCACAAAATTACCTCTCTGAAAATTCAACATTTATGTTGATTTGAAGAGGAGACTAGTCATTTATAGTACAAGCAAAGTAAACTTAAGGTGCGAAATCTATGAATCACAGCCCTCTCTTCAGGCATATAGAAAGAAAAATATTCCCAAAATAGCAGTGTAAGTGTGGTAGAATGCAATAAATGGCAGTCCCATTCAAGTTTAAAGCTTTATGAACCAAATCCAGAGCCAACTGAAGTCTTCATTAGCTTCTGGGTCAGAGCCTAGATGGACAACACTGCCTCCACCAGAAATGTGATGCAACTTTCAGTACCCAACATACATGTACTTGTTTGCGAATGCTGTTACACAATCCTTAGCCTCCCAACTGTGTCTCAGACACATTACTCCTAACCCTACTTCAATCAGCAGCAATCTCTGAAGACAGTAATATTCACACATCTGTCTCGGCTGCTCATGACTAGGATTGTCTCTATGCTTCTCTCCATATAGAGAAAAGGCCCCTATGTGCAAGTGAAATTTTTGACATTGAAATCAGATATAGTTAAATGCAAGGTCAAGAATCTTAGTTGAACAAAGGGGCCTTTCCACTGAGGCAAGTTTACATCTATGGTCTCAAGTCTGAAAGCTTACTGACATGAATTGTCCCACTGTAAAGCACTATTTATACTTAATCAAATTACTGTCATTGTTCTTCTAAGTGAATGGTCATCTTAGTCACATTACCAGGACTGAACATGTCTCAGGACTGCTCAGGTCCCAGTTAGAGATAGTCAACACCTATCAATGTTGAAAACGCAAATAGGGATGCAGAGCATGCACCCACCCACAATTTTCCATTACAACTCAATAGAAGGGCAGAACAAGTCAATACCTTGGATACCTTTCTCAAAGCCAGATCAAGTGAGAATTTTAGTGCTGAATTACAGAACTCCCCATTTCCAGGATTCTGCTTAGCCTAAATTTGCCTCCATTTAGGCCAAAATCCAGTAAGTCACTGTGTGCAGAGCCCTATTGATTTCAATGTAACTCCATTCAGGTGCAGCTGCGTATCTACATGCAATGAACTGGCGTTTTAAACTGTAAGCTCTTTGGAAGGAAATCATGTCTTGTAGTTGCTAAATAATGCACCAGGCACAACAAATGGTTCTTTGAAATTAAATAAAATGTTAAATAAAAGCCACATTGTTCAATCAGAGCTTGGAAACCACTAATATGCAGCATACTAGCACCTCTCAGACGGTACTTTTTCCCCTTCATTATAAAAAAAGTCTCTAGCTGTCATGGTGGTGAAAAAAAAATGATTTTTTTTTTTTTTTACGTTAACTGACTTGCAAAGACATCCAGAAGTCTACAGAAAGCCAGGAATAGTAGTTCTAAGGATACGTCTACACTGCACACTTCTTTCAGTGTTTTGAATTTGTAAGTGAGTTAACCCCCAGCACAAGTATAAATATCAGCTTAGACAATGATGCATGGCTTAGGTGAGCAAAGATGTACCTGAAGGCCATGGTTATGCACCGAGTACATATCCTACATGACTCTCTACTTGCCCAAGCAATGATATTTTTAGTAGTGTCCCACTGCTGGAGCCTTTCCTTGCTGCAGGAAGATATTTTGGCAGCTTTCTGCTGCCAAAATCCTTCTCTGCTGGGGGGGGGGGAGGAGAGAGGGAAGCTCCAGCAGGACCCAGTTGCTGGGGTCTTTCTCTCCTGCCTCACCCCGCCAGGGCCTCTCACTAGTACATGTAGCTACACACCAACATGGACAGCTTGCTTTCTACTGTGGCATGTAGCTACTGTAGCCCACAGAGTTATCTCCAGCATTTGTTTTATTTAGCAGGAACACAAGGAACCTACTGGCCTGCATTATTGTAAGACATTCGCTTCCACAGTTGGCAAGAGGCTTGAGGTTTATGAACTTTGGCACAGAGAGATGATCCAGATGTTTTACCCCAAGAGAGCTATGGCAATGAACTGATGTATATGATGAGATAATATAATAATCCATAGAAGAAGGGCATCCCAATATGAATAGGGTGATGAAATAGAAATAAAGGAGAGAGGAGAAACCCCCACTGAATATGTATTAGGCATAATGGGTGAAAATGCCAGTCTCCCTGCAAGTTAAAACAGCTCTGTTTTCCCCTACCCCTTCCTTTCAATCTCTCTTCTTCCTTCCCCCCCTGTCTCCTGCCAGTTATCAGGGCAGAATACGGGGCTTTTTTCAGACAGGTTTTCTTCCAGAATTCCCTTTGGTTTTAGGGTCTTTCAGCTAAGTAGCCTCTTCCTTCCATTGACATCATGCTGTAACCTTGGCCCCAAACAATGTGTGCTCGTTTAGGTGACTGCCTGCCAGCCTATGCTAGAAGTCAGTCTGCTATCTGCCAATTAGGGGAGACTGGAAATAGCATGGTCTGCACATCCCCCTATGCAGAGTAAAGCTGAATATTTCCAGTTTCAGTCCTTGGTTGTTAGTTCAATCTTACAATAACCACCTTTCTCCCAGATGCTCTGTAGAGAGTGCTATTTAACGTTCAAACACCATTTTCAAGCAAAAAGCACTATAATTACTACATATATCATTGTAGTGCTTCTAAACTCAAACCCGTTATTTACTCTCTCAGGGGTGCAGGTCATGATCTTCCAATTAATTCCAAGCATCATGCTGCATGGTAGACAGCATGCAGACAATGTAGACAACATTATAGGGAGAGAACTGGGAAAGGAAGGACCATGTATAAAGAAACAACCTCATAGGATTATTCAGTTTAAGGCATGTCAATGCAATTCAATGGTAGTTGGGCACCTAACCCCTTTATTCTTTTAAAATCCTGCCTAGTGCCAACTAAAAGGCCTGATCCAACAGTTAATGAAATCAGTGAGAGTCTTTTCATGACCTAATTCATCATTGAACCAGACCTAAAAATCATTATTTCTAGAAAGACTTCCTTAGCATGGATTTAGCGTCTTCTGGCTTCAAAGAGAATTCCATCTGGCAGCTTCAGGAATGTCTATTTGCTAGATAAAATAATGCAGAGAGTGGGTCTGGGTGAGAAGCAGCTTGCTACACAATGTTTCAACTAAGACAGAACAGAGTTAATTTGACAACACTCTTGGAAGCCATTTATGGAATATAAGCCTGCTCCTTAAGTGATGTGTTCGCCAGTGTTTCCGTGAGGAGTTTTAAATCAACTTTAAGCAATAAATTGGCCTCTAGGCAGCCCATTCGGTAAGGGGATTTCCCATTCTTCTTTAAACTGGACAGATTTTTGCTAAACACACTTGTTCTTGGAGCAATACAAATTTAAAGCTGTTCGTAACTATTCTAGTCGTTTTCTTTCTGTATATTTGATTCATTTATACACCTTAAAGATTAGCTAATATTAACAAAGTATGTTGGAATTCTAAGGTCTGATGTTCTGTGTTTTGCCCCATAAGTAACCCTATACAGGAATTCTATGCATTAGACTACATCTAATAATCTGTGGCATCTCAATGTCTATAGAACTACAGATAAGACTACGGTTTCCAGACTAACAGTCATGTAATATACTTACATAAGCATATATACACCTGGAAAACTAATCAGGGATGATTGTTACAATAGATGAGGAAGAATGATTAGGGGCAAAGATCCACACACTAAAAGATAGTATTTTGACAAATTGTTAGTCTCTCAGCAGTAAGTGATGATGCCCAAACACAAGTCACATTAACTGAGAAGATGCAGAAATTAGATCAGAATATATGTTTCTTCTGGAAAAGAGGGTCCCTCCTTGAAAACCCTGTATGATGACACTTAGTTGGGGAACAAAACTGTGCACCCATCCATTACAGTGAAGGAGGCAGTTAGCTCTTTATCACAAAGGATGAGTGTATTTGTTCTCTCTGTAGAGTGCTGTACTAATTCTCTAATAGAGAATCTTTGATTAAATAATTCCAATTGAGCCTGTTATTTGACAACCTTGAGTTGTCAAACTCGGACAAACTAGAGCTATATAGAGAACTTACAGGTTTGAACACTAAGAAATCTGCATAATAGTATCAAATGCCCCCTGTAGTAGAAGGAATTTACAGCAGTTCTACATCTCAAGGATTTTAGGAAACTTAATTTCAGCTAAAGATATTTTCTTTGATATCTCAGTTGCAGATCCTACTTCAGTTCTATAAACACCCACACACACACACACAAGCTGAAGTGTCCTGAATTTCTCCAAGTTTCCTTCCTGCTCTTATGGAGAAAATGGCCTCACAGGCCTGTGCCTCTTACCAGTAATGAAAAATAATGCAGAAACAGCTTATTAAACCATAAAAAGCAAATTATCTAGGAAAAAAGTTTAACAGCAAAATGTGCAATCCACAGATCAGGCATAGAAGTCAAGGCAGATTCTGTATAAACTTGAAGTTTAAAATGGAGTGTAGCCCATAGGGCTAGCTTCCCTTTGAATAGAATGCAAAGCAGTGAATATTATAGAGTAATGCAAGGAGCCTACAGGCCTGTGTCCTGTAAAACAGAGATCTTCAATTTGTCCTGGGGGAAGGGGGGAGAAGGAGGCACATAGGAACATTCTGGCGGGGGGCGGGGGAGGGGGGGGGAAGAGAAATGCCCAGGCCCAGGCACGAGTCTACAGGGGGTGGGCTTCCAGCCACTATAGCCCCCGGGAACAGCCCCAATACATCCCCTCCCCCCTCCCGATCGTGGCCCCGCTCCCAGCCCCAGCTGAGAGGGCAAGGATCAGGGCAATGGCTGGCATGAGGATTAAATACTTGAGGACCACTGCTGAAAGATACTAGTTTAAGCAAGTTAGCATGAGGCTGAAGCCCATGAACTTTGAACAGAAAATAGCTCAATGGAAAACCCTAAATATTGGGGAGCTGAAAATAGAGTGTTTAAGGGGAATTTGTGGCCAGAGGAACATGACCCAACCACAAGATGTCAATTCATTACCATAGCTATCTAAAATAAGTTGAAATCATTGATATGCTAACCTATAGGAGGAGGACACTCCAACTTTAGTAAGGTGAGAAAATTCTCTTTTTCTTCATTTGTAATACCCCTACTGAATATGCATCAAGCATAGCAATGTTAGCATATTATAGTATAAAAGTTGCATCCCAGCAGTAGGAGAAGGAGATGTAGTCCTTGGGAGGTGCCAGAATGATGGCCACTGGTGATGAGGAAGATAATGGCTAACATTAGAGGTTGTTCTCGAAGGGATGGTTGGTGTATGGGTGTGCAGATGTACATTCTGCAATCTCTATCTACCTTACTGAGCTGGAGTGTGTCGTCTTCTTTTCATGGTGAGGGTCATGGCAGTAACAGAGAAGACCAGACCCCTCTTTCCTCAGCAACATCTTCTAGCTCCTCCTGGGGGATTCCCAAACCAGCCAGAAGATATAATCCCTCCACTGTGTCCTGGGTCAGCCTCAAGGCCTGTTCACCATGGGATGTGCCCAGTATAGTTTCAAAGGAACTCTACCAGGGATCATCCTTATCAGGTGTCCAAATCACCTCAGCTGACTCCTCTTGGTATACAGATGTAGCAGCTCTACTCCAAGACTCTCCTGAACAGCTGAGCCCCTCACCCTCTTTCAGAGAGTCAGCCCAGCACCTGCAGAGAAACCTCATTTCCACCACTTGTACCCGTGATCGCATACGGTTGAGCATTACCCAACATTCATGACCATAGGTGAGGATGGGAATGTAGATTGACCTGTAAACCAAGAGTTTCATCTGAAAACTTAGCTCTTGCTTCACTGCCACAGACCGATATAGCGCTCAGGTCAGTATCGCCAACACGCTAATCTGCCAGTCAGTCAGTCTCACAGTGGTGGTAAGTGGGAGCATGAACAAAACCTCTAGGTACTTCAACTCTTCCACTAAGGGCAGCTGCTCACCCTTCACCTTTAGAACCATGTGTAGACAGGTACCTGGCAATCTGCACTTCCTCAAGGTCCATTTCAGAGGAGCACACAGTCCTCTGTTAACACTAGTGACATGTCAAGAAAAGGCTGAATAGAAATGTCTTTTTGCAGCACTTTTGGTATATATTAATGTGATGGGAGGGTCATTTTAAAAGATCAGGTCATTAGCTGGTGTGGTCAAGTGCTCTTCAGTGTGACTGGTGTTTGAACTCAGCCAGCATAAAGTATGCAGACTGGAATCCATGTTCCCCGGTTCCAGGAGTCAATTCTACATTCCCTGCATACCCCAAACTCTATGAAGTAAGGCTGCTCTCTCTCTCTATTTAAGGGGGTTTTACTGAAAACTATGGCAGTTTCAGGGATGAGAAAACACCAGAGTAGATCCTAACATGCCAGTCCCCCCTCTGACAGCTGCCCCAGAGAGGCTCAAGTGATGATTAACAATGGATGACTGTTAAATCAAGCAAGAGGTGCCTGTGTCCTCTGGAGCCAGAAGACCTGGGTTCTGTTCCTATCAGGACCATGGTATTGATCAACTGCCAGACATGGATGCATTGCAAAAGAACAAAACATTGTTTTACCAAAAACACTTATTTCCCCTAGTCTGTGGGCTTTCATCATGACTGACCCTCACAAAAACAGAGGGCCCAAAAGATGAAAACCTGCCACTTTTGGAAACAAGAATACCAGTGTATCAATAGTTAAACTAGGAGAAGGCTACATTTAGAAACTACATTAAAGACATAAGAGCAGAATTCAGCACTTTAGATTTAAACTCCATACTTTGGATAACAACAATCATTATGGTACTAAGCATAACATGTTTAGTACAGATATTTTGTAGGCTATTAAAGCATTTTGCAAATCCTGTTTACACTTGTGTTCCTCTCATGTGGCTCTAATATCACTGCATTTCTCTACTGTTGAAGTAAAGAGTTTGATTTAATTAAAGTGCATATTTCATGTATTGTTATAAGTTAGAGATTCTTAAACTTCTTTGTAAATAGAAAATATTTTAGAGAAGTTATCTCAGAGACCATAACTTCTCCCATTTGTGATCATAGAGATCTCTGGACAACAATCACAGCTACTTATAACAGGAAATCATTGAATACAATTTAGTTATCTTTAATACATTTAGGGTCTTTTAATCTTTCACTTGCGATTTTATCTTCTCTATCCCTTTGTTCATACATGTACTCTTTCCCCCTCCTCAAACATACTTCAACAGCACTTTTGTCCCCCACAAACTACCTTGCTACTGAATTGAATTCTTTCCTGAGTAGCCCACACCTGTTTTCTCTCCTTATAGCACAGTATACCCCAGTAGGGGCAGCTACTTCCTTCTAACTGGTTCCAGCTGTTTTTACAAGCCTCTAGGACCAGGCAGCCAGCAAAGAAACCGAGCAACTAAAGAAGCAGCATCCTGCAATCACTCAATTAGTGGTGGATTACCAACAGACCACAATCTAGAGATTGGAAACTGCTGTTGTAGCTGGCTAGCAAAGACAGCAAAATAGGGTTCAAGTTGTCAGCAAGAAACAGAGGGCCTTAACCTACAAAGGACTTAATAGCAACATCACTTTAAATCTGGAAGGTAGGGGTGAATCACAGCTCCTCTAGAGGAAAGAGATAAAAGCATTCTGATCTCAGTAATGGGTGTCCCCCTTTGCCACAAGCCCAAATAAAATAGCACAAATACAAGTCAGTTCTCCCTTCCCTTCAGATACAAATAAAAAAGTCTTACTATGATTGTGTTTTCCAGGAAAAATAGTGTTTGCTTGGGCCAGTTCATCCCACTTCTCTAGAACAAGAAAAAAGTAGAAAACCACACCTCTCCCTTTCCATAAACCTTCATTTCTTTCTCTTTCCTGCTATTCTCTTCTTCCTTCCTATTGACCTCCCAGGCAGAGGAAGCACAGCTGTTCATTCCTCCTCCCAGCAACAGAATAAGCCACAGCTGCCAGCTCTTCTAACCAGGTTTGGCAGCTTAAAGAGCTGCCTAGTAAGTGGATTTAACCCCTTCCAGGTTCATATGGGGACGGGGCATATATATCCCAACAGAGGGCTAAGTGGGCTTAACTTCCACTGACTTCAGTGGGACCTTGCACAATCAGGCCCATAACTACAGAAATGGTTCATTTTGCATAATAATCCTTTGTTAGCCCACACCCTGTTCATTGTCTGCTCAAAGTCAAAAGGGCTGAAACACATGCAGACATTAAATAAAAACAGAGGGAAACAATTAACTCCCAATACTAAAAGATGAGTGTTCCAAGTATCTAGTGTGTATGTGTGACCACTACCCTCTGATGGATTGAATGTCAGACCAGCTCAGGTGTATTTGACCATATTACGTCCTAGTGGCCTGACAACCTCTAGAGCCCTTCCATGAATTGTAGGAGTGGCAAAAACACATTCCTTCAGGGTTCCTAAGATTACAAGCAGTTACTCCAGCTGCAAATCTGTTAAAAGAACAGTACGAGACTTCTACCACTGAAAACTTTATGCATTTATGCTTAGGACTCGAGCACAGGGGCAACATTTTAGAAAATTTGGGGGGAGTTGTGTCAACACATAGAACAATTTATGTGATTGTTTTATACACTGCAAAATCAGGGGGCCAGGGGAAGCACTCAAAAAGTGGAAGCCATAATGGGGCATATAGATCTGTAAAGAATCAGGGAAGCAACTGACCCCTCACTGGCCCATAGCAAATTACATCACTGCTTGAGCACCTCCTCAACTTCCCACTGTCTTACAAAGCCTTAAAAATCATAGAAGATGAGGGTTGGAAGGAACCTCAGGAGGTCATCTAGGCCAACCCTTGCTCAAAGCAGGACCAACCCCAACTAAACCATCCCAACCAGGGCTTTGTTAAGGCTGTGTGTGTGTGTGTGGCTTTGAAATGGTTATTCTACATCTCAGTGTCTTGCACTTTTATATGACAGAGGGCAATATTTTATTAAGACTCAGTACGCTGACTGCTACATCATTTCATTTTTCAAGATTGTTAAAGCAAAAAAGTGCTCCTGGTATGAGCTCTTATATGCCAAGTTTCAGTCTAGAATTAATTTTTACGATGGAAATATGAGCCTCAGAGTGTACTGGAAATGCTGACAGACCTTTAATTGGTGTTCTGTAGAGCACAGAACACAGCAACTCTGTAATAATTTGGAAATGTCTTGTTTAAAATACATTTAGGCCATGCAAAACAGATATTGATATTCGCTTCTAGTATCTGAGAGCGAACAGTGCCTGGAAGGCATCTCATTGAGAGAATCTTTTTCTGCAGCAATACAAGCAGGTGGGATGAAGCAGTGACAAATGAGAAGGAGGGCAAAACATATGAATAAGCCCTTTAATATCCTATTTGTTTGCTCATCTTGGCTGCTTGCTTTGTTATTTCACATCATCTGGCATGGTAAAAGCAGCTAAAGCACAATTCCTGCATCATGGTCAGGGGTTGGGGGAGGGCAGGGGCTCCTTGATTGATTTCTCTTCGATATCCCATTACTAGGAACATGCAGAATGACTCTGGAGAAATTGCTGCTGGAGTGACTGCTAATGAATGATATGCCATTTTTATTTCATATGAGAGATCCACCGTTTGTGTGCTGTGTCAAGAGGCTTTATAGGGTGCTGGTAAAATTGTTCAGTTCACGTAAAGAGTGAATCTGAAGCCTGAGTGTAATCTCTTTGCTTCCATCCGCATTCTGTGTTTAGCAAAAGGTGTGTTTGCTGTATTTAGTTCTACACATTCTTTAGGGAAAAAAGGAATCTTTACTCTTTAAGGGCTGAACTCACATGAAGCTTGATCCTTCTCATTATGACTTAAAAGGGAGCTGGAATTCTCAGAATTGACATAACTAGTTTGAACCTTATTCTTCCTATAGGTCTGTGTTCAGCACTGTGATTACCATTAATAAAATCACCAGATAGCCTCAGTTTCCACACAGTGGCTGTTGATACATGCCAGACTTTCAATATCAGAATGTAATATGTTCAGTAGTAACTGAATATGTCCATTCCCCATAAGTGAGGGTGAATGCTAATTTTTAATGGGGGGCCTCTGAGCTTATGTCACCTCTTGTAACGATGCCTGCTAGCTTTGTAAAACACTTTGAGATCAATGGTGATAACTGAGTGCTAACTATGAGCAGTATTATTTTCCACACAACCACCTTCTTTTAGACAAAAAAAATCTGGAACATATCCAAGATTATCCTAAACTAAGGTCATCAAACTGGAAGAGGAGGTGAGACGAGGGCATCATTCCCTCTGCTACGCTGCAAATGATTGCTTGTATTTAGTATTCAGTTTATAGCTGTCGTTCAGTCCAGCCCCTTACCACTTTCCAGCACAGGGGTGGCAGTCTCTCTCTTCCCCAGACCCCTCCATGCAGAAAACATAGTTATAAAACACTGAGCCAGACAGGATAAGAAAGGAAACCACAATCACAGATGGATTCCCTGCAGTTTGAGGTCTTCAAATCTCACTTTTGAGGATTTCAATAACTCAGTCATGGGTTCGGGGTTGTTATAAATGCGTATGGGTAGGGTTTTGTGGCCTGCCTTGTGCAGGAGGTCAGACTAGATGATCATATTGGTCCCTTCTGACCTATGAGTCTATGAGTCTTCTTAATCCATGCAGGGAGGAACAAGATGGAAGTAGCAAAGAAGGAAAACTAGAAGAAGCAAAGAAGAAAAAAAGACAGGCCCAGAATTTGCACTGCTGCACAAATTCTGCCAGTAGACAGGACAACTCTAAAGCATCTCAACAGCAAACATCCAATCTAGACAGTCATTTGTTTAATTAGTACTTTACAGGTGCCTGACTTTGCCACATTTGGATTCTATGGGAGTTTTGCCTTTGACTTAACTGGAATCTATATTGGGTCCTATAAGATTCTTTGTGCATTAGCTTTTATCAAATTATTTTTCCCAATATTTTCTTATCTGTGAAATGGAGTCAATAAATATTCATCTCCCTCTCTGAGATGATGTGAGGATTAATAAATTAATGTTTTCACACTGCTTGGATGAGTGCTAAGCATTATTATTACAATAGGCTGTTCACACAGAGTTTGATTAGAGATACACCATGGCTCTCAGCCCTATCTAATACTTAGATAAATATTTTATAATTATCATAATCTCAGAGTGATCCTTTGATGGGGGGCATTGGAATCATAGAAGAGGTGGTACCCAATGTGTCTAATTCTCTTGGAAGAAAACAAGAAACTACCAATTAAGTCAACGGCTAGGTGATCCTAATAAACTGAGCTGTGATTAGTAGGTGTAGTGGCTCATCCAATCATATCTTCCAAGTAATTAAATAGCTCTAATCTGGATCATTAGATGATTACCTGGTATATTGTGTCTCAGGGCACAGAGCAGTACTTAAACATCTGTACGTCATCCATTTTATTAGTGTCTTAGAGTTTCTTGAGGGGTGTATTGAAGAAAATGAATTAAAAGGACTGTCTAATATCTAAGATGCAAATTAGAATGGATTGTAGGACACTTTCATTTTGGGGAGATTGATGATGTGGAGACAGGCAGACTGGTGGATCTGAACAAAATTTTTGTAATTAAATGTAAAATCTAGCCAAAATGCACCTGATTTCAACCTTTTGCTGTTATTAAGCAGCTAGCAATGTGCTAATCTGCCTTGGCAGAAGCAGCAGAAACCACATCCTCTGGTAGATCTGGGAGAGGTGAAAGGAAATAATGTCTTATCAGAAGGTTGTGGCATATGTCACCATGTACCTCTTTCAATGACTCAAGATACAACTTGGTTCTTATTTTAGTTTTCTCCTTCAGACAAAGTGAGCCAGTGTTCTGAGGCAAAATTCAGTTATTGATTTCGAAGACAGCTCTCTCAACTATCTGTACTTGAATAGCATATTGAGAGGACCCAGCCAATTAGAATTTCTCATATCATGACTTCTCTTCCTTGGCCCTTGGGCTTCTGCTTGACTTCGGCTTTTTGGACAGGGAAGTATGTTTACCTTAAGTCAACAGGTTTGGTCACGGAAGGAGACCATGTGAATTGGGTGGCTGGAATTCTCCCCCATCAGTGATATAACTCATCCTGTGCTTCCCAGGAATTCTAGAAGGGAGCAGCCCTGTCCTGAGGAGGTCACAAGGACAACAGATAGACAAAGACTAGAGAAAAGGAATTCAATTAAGTACAGTCACAGTAGGTAAAAGTTCCAGAGTAGGTAAAAGCTTCCCCAAAGTTGCTGAATGACAACCAGGCTGCTTCACAGCTGATAATGCAGGCTCACTGATGCATTGTGTCGAGCAAAGGCTAGTAGAAACCCCAGCCAAAGACCAACCTTTAGGCCACTGTGCAGGTTGCTGTGGTGGAATTGAACTCTGTGGCATACTTCAGCCCTTAAACTCCTCCAATCCCGTATACCCATGGGTGAGTTGAATTAATGTGGTTCCATGAGGCAAAGGCCCCGGGCAGACAATGAGGAATGGGCAGTATTCTACAGGTATGGCTACACTGCAGCTGTGAACACACTTCCCAGCATGGGGAGACAGACAAGGGCCACCTTGAGCAGAGCTCATGTGCTAAAAATAGCAGTGTGGCAGCTCAGGAGATTTGGGTGGGTTTGTATACAGGCTGCACCTCTGGTACACTGCCAGTTTTATCAAGCTCAGCTGAGGAGAGCTGATATGTATCCTATGGGAAGCCTGCTCCTAGCTGCAGTGTAGATGTACCTTAAGTAATGTTAAAAGAGGTGATCATACAACCCCTCATTACTGCATCAGGATGATTATAAATAAAATTCCACCTTTGTTAAAATTTCTCTTTCCTTTCCTTCTTTCTCACTTCTCAACCCTTCTTCCCATTATCATCTTTGGGATATACCCACATCTCTGCTCCGAGATGGGGAATATAGAAAATGTTGGCAGCCTCTGTGAAAGAGGTGCTGGATTTTCTCAGTGTGAGTTAATGAGCAAGGTTTTGTTTCCAATTCCTGGAGGTAAAGCTTCACTTTCATTCTAGGTACTTTGAGAAAGTGTAGTGTAGTGCAGCTATTTCTGGAGGTTAAATGGGATAAAATTAAGCACTTTTTTTATGAATTTCTAAAACGATTATAAATAATGCTCTTTGAATTTGAAGATGAAAAATGAATGAATGCAAGAAGGAGGATTTTCATGTCAAGTTGATTCTTTCATGAATAAGAAAGGGAACGGAATATTACTTTAGCCTTCTGTACATGACAAGTGTTCAGCTCTTTACCTTTCAGAAAAATATGGATATGTTTTTGTGTTGATTGAAAAATACTGCAGTTAAGCTGTTCCTAGACACCTCTATAACCCTTGCTGAAAACCAGGCATCTAACATGGAAAAGAGGTTCCTAACAGAGCCTTCATCATGCTTACAGAATGTCTGTTGACCCAATTAACATCAAACCGTATCATCAACAGTACCATTGTGAGACTGCATTTAGAACTAAATTTATGACTCACCTTCTCAGGAAAGCTATTCCCCAGGAAAAGCAACAATAAAACTGTATTTATAAACATGTACACCATATATATTAAATATATATATAAAAGACTCACAAACATCCACTATAATTCACACTCCATTGTCCGTAGTAGAAACTAGAGTAAATAACACCTTACTGTATATTTCAATTGTTCATTGCTGAGACTTCCATATGAGAAATGCTATAGAAATATTTAACCTTAAAATAGACAGAATGATGTAAAGGACTTATCCTTGTGCACAGAGTTTTAATTCTACATGAAAGCAACAGTGAAAATTCATGCTGTCTTTAGCCATTGAATAGCTCTTAATTTAATTTATTTTAAAAAAGGAACCATTGTAAAGTATTTGAGAACTGAATTCTATGTGCACATGATGCTCAGCATGGTCTGGGTTTTCTGGGTTAAAAAAGGAATCAATTTAATTTTAAATACACATTACATTTCTAACATGCTATTTATTGCTGTGGTTGAAGTACTAGTAGTTCAAAGGGAACTTTCCCATTTACTTCCATGGGAGCAGTATTAGATTCTTCTGAGGAAACTGACAGACACATACAAACATGCTGCCATGGAATATGCCACTAATGTATTTCATGTGCATTTATGGTCAACCTCGGTGCAACGTATTTTGATCTTCACAAGAGAATGAAATTCTTTTATAGTGACAACTGTGGATATAAGTGACAGACACTTCAACCAAGTGCAAAACTATTTCAACTAGAAGCTAAATGCATTACTTCAAAACGTTGTAATTATTGTTTCTGTGGCTAAATAAACTTAAATATTAACTGGTTTAATGTTACCTCATTGAAATAGTCAATAATTAAATGTTGTGTCGGTCGCTATTAAAAAGTAATGTTCCTATGCATTTTATATTGAATAATATACCTAGGTCAGTAAAACTATCAATGGAAAGATCAAAGCAAAAAATACATAATTCCTATAACAATTTCACAGCCTTAATAAGTTTTGACATGCCAGGTGTCTAGTGTGTTGACATAAATAGCCATTTAATATGTGTAATCCATCAGGGAGAAAGAATTCTGTCATTCAGCCAAGCAGTATCTAAAGGATCAGTCAAACAGATAAATGCACAA
Organism: Mesoclemmys tuberculata; assembly: GCA_007922155.1. Lineage (NCBI taxonomy): Eukaryota > Metazoa > Chordata > Testudines > Chelidae > Mesoclemmys > Mesoclemmys tuberculata. Next base: position 1,479,075 of record ML677027.1, read on the forward strand.
GTTAAAACACTGAAGATTAGACTTAAAGCCACAAAACACAGGCAAATTCAGAAAGGACATCTTCCAATCTTGCACAATTCACTCCTTTATTTCAAAGCACTGTAAAGATTCAAGACGAGTGTGAAAAGTTAAGTGCTCGTGCATTTGATCCCCAAAGACACAGCTGTGAATTTCTCATTGGAATCAAGGGTTTTCTGCGTACATGCACCAGAGGGCAGAACTGGAGCCCAGGATCAAGGGTTTTAGAACTTGGGCCCTGTAGGAAGGTGCAGTGGCCATCCTCTGAGGCTGAGCCCCAGGAAGGGCTGCAGCCCCGAGCACAGGCTAGCAAAGGGGTAGGAGCCCAGTCTGCCCGGCAATCCAGGAGTCAGACTGAGATCGGTCCAACCGGCTGACCAATCACCCCCCGAGAGGGGCGGGGCTTCTGCCGGGGATGAGAGGATAAAAGGCAGGGCCCGCCGCTCAGTGAGGGACTGGCTGCCAGCGGGTACAGATGTGGCTTCCCGCTGGCTACAGTGCCGGCCTGACCCCAGCGGGGCCGAGGCCCAGCATAGGGCCTTCCCTGAGCTGGAGCGGCCCCACCGTCCAGGGCCCCAGAACTGGGTAGGGCCCCCTGACCCCAGGGAGTGGGCCAAGCCCCCGGACACTCTGGGGTGGGAGACACCCCCCGAAGCCAGCCTTGACCTGGACGAGCTGCCGGCCGCAGAGCCCCCAGAGGCGGGGCTTGACTTGGACGAGCTGCCCGATGCCGAAGCACCCCGGAGATCCTGTGAGCTGGAGGAGCTGCCCCTCGCCGAGGAGCTCCCCGCCCTGCTGCCCGTCAACGAGGAGGGCCTGCTAAACCTGCCACGGGCTGTGTATCCAGCTGACCCCAAAGACCCCAAGGAAGGAGGTACCTGGGAGTAGGGGGAGAAGTGGCCCAGGGACAGCCATAGTTGTGGCTGCAGCCAGGGGCCCACCCCAGTCAGTGTGTTGCGGTGGAACCCCGCCGGCACAGTGGCAACATATGTGCCACTGCTAGGGCCCTGGGCTGGGACGCAGTGGAGTCGTGTGGGCCTGTGTCCCCCTTCCCTGGAGACCCGGGGAATCCGCATTCACCCCAGGTTGCTGGAGTGAGCCACTATTTGCGTGCCCGCCCTGCCGCAGGGACTGCTTGTGTGCCCACCCTGCTGCGGGCCGGGGCAGTGGACTACTGGTTTAGCTAATTCCCCCACTTTTTTCCGGAAGGTGCAGTGGCCTTTCGCTGAGGCTGGGCCCAAGGAAGGGCCGCAGCAACCGGCCCGGAGCGAACGCCGGGCTACAGGCCCCTAAAGTCAAGTTTTTAATATACCAAGCCTATTTTCTAGACATGCTAAGAAGCCCCAAATCCCAGCGAAATCAATGGGAAAAACATACAGTCAACACCTTTGAAAATCAGGCACTTTTATTTAGGTGATAAATATGACATTTTCAGGAGCTTAAATTTAGGCACTCAAGTTCAAAAATTGTCTGCATGGAGCTAAATCCTCCACATCTCCTTGACTCCAGTAAGTAAATTCAAAGCCAAGCCATTAACCATGTACATTTTGGCAACAATCTCAAGCACATGTGAAGTTAAAATGAAGCATTAACTTTAATGGAAGTACGAGACGTTCTACGATCTGAGGAGATGGATACTTTATCTGGGATCCTTCATGTGAGTAGTATGGTCACATGGGCTGCATTCCCTCCTTATCACAAATTTTCTGAGTGGAAATTTAAATCTGAAGATTACAGACACATTACACCCTAATAGTCTCTTTGGAACTATATAATGTTGGTTACATCCATAGTAGATGTTTGTATATTTACAGAACAATATGCTGTGTGTCAATTTCCTCTCTTGCCCATAAGTAATAATAAGTATGCCAACATATAAATAATAAATTATATATTCAGAGTGTGGTAAACAGCCAGCTTCTCCCTAGTGGGTCTCTTCCCCTGGGCTACTTCCCCCCCTCTGTCTTTCTGCCTTCTTGAGCCCAGTACCTTCCTCAGGACTCCACCTCTCTCCCACACACCGCTGTACTCCGTACTGTTCTCCACACACCACTGTACTCCATTCTGTTCTTCTTCACAAACTCCTCTGCTCACCACACACCTACTCCTTCAACTCCCACCCTGCCTTTCAGGAGTAGAGGGTTTTTATCAGGCACCTGGGTGGGGCCTTAATTGGTGTCAGCTGACCCTAATTACCCTTTGGCTAGTCTACAGGGAATGAAGCATGGAGCATTCTAGCACTTACATAGAGCCCTTCTAGAACTTTCCCAGTGCCCTCTGCCCTTGCTATACCACAAGAGCCATATGCAGCACTCATTTCCAGCTCTAGTGTAGTTCTCAGGTACCAGAATTTAAAAACTACAACATCGTTATGCAGAGAAGAGGTATTGTACATGTTACAGGTCTCTGAAAAGTACTGCGTCTTATCCCCAGCTTGTGTAAACTGGCATATTTCTACTGAAGTCAATAAAACTATGTTGTCTTATAGAAGAAGAGGATATGTTCCATTAGTTACAGCGTTCTTCTCCCTCCAGAGCCTGTACATTGCTCCTTTCAGTAAACTAAGGTAGTCAAGCTTTATGGGTAGAGGGCTACATAAAAATTATTTTAAAAAAGCTTTCTAAATATTCTCTGTACAGACACACACAAAATCCAGCTAGCAGTATGGAAATATTAAAAAGGTTAAAAAAAAAATCAAGCATTAATGTCAGGAAAGACTATATGATTGTACCTTAAAATACCATCTGTGTTATAGCACATGCTGATTGAATGTAGCTCTGTCCCCCTCTCCTGTTGCACCAGGTAAAGCTGTCCATCAATCCACTACTACTTTGATGCTTTATGATAGTTAATGAATACAATACAATCTATCATTCTTTATATACAGTAAGTTACAGTACACAAAGGGCCTGATTCTTGGGTGCATGCAATCTGCATTTTGCACAAGAGCTGGGGAGATGGAGGCAATAGGATGAGGGGGGCAGAGGAAAGGTGGTTGGTACATCATTTGTGCCCTGCTGGAGCAATGCCATCTTCAATAGGCTTTAGATCAGAAACCAAGTGATTAATAACTAACAATGTGTCAGGAGTTGTTATGGGTAGTTATTAGGATTTTGATTCTGACACCTACAGAGGTTCTTATTGAAAGATATGAGAATCAAAAACAGGGTGAAAAAAAACAAAAAAAGAGGAGATAGAAAGAAATGGGGCATAGAGAACATTACCACAGCTTTACATTTCTGGCATGAGAGATTCATTCTAATTTTGCTGAAGAAAGGTTTCTTTCTATGCAGAAAGCATACAATTATTCCTGTGTTCTGATTTTCATAGCTGATGAAGTGTTCTGCCTCTTTTAAAAAGCTTCATGTCAGCTTTAATGTTTGTTGTTATCTCTTGAAAGTCTTTTCAAGCTGTTTTTCAGGAGTCTGCAAGTTCAGAAGTTCACTGCTCCTTGTGTCAAGGTGTTCTAGAACAGTAATTTTCTGCTTATGCTGTAATAAACTTATTTCTTATGCCATCAAAAACTAATGATTAAATCTCAAAAAGTTTAGAGATTTGACTTGGAAGTCAAGAAGCTCAACTGAAACTTTATCTGAATCTCTTGGACCAAATTCATCTTTGAACTCCTCCCCTTTAGACTGAAAAAATATTACAGAGGAAATAGCATCTCCAGTAATATTTCTTGGACCTCTACCTTCCCATCAGAAAGGAAATAGCACAAAAGACCAAGAAATGTATTTATTTTGAGACCTGTGTTTCCAGAGTCAGCCTGTAGCTGGGTCTGTGATGGTCAAGTGATTAACACCACACAGGAACAGTGGAACCTGGGCCCGCCCACTCCATCAGGCTTTGACCCAGGGCCCTAGGAGGATCAGTGGGTTTTGGCCTCCATTGGGACTCTCTGAGTTACCCTCCCTGGGTCACTTCCTATCGTTGCTTTCCTTCCTCAGATAAGGCAATAAAGAAAATGAAAAAGAAACAAAACCATCAGCCCAACCAAGCTCAGCATACAGTCCTGTTTCCTAAGGGAGGTTTGTCCAGGCCCTTCATAAGGAGCCTTCAGGGCTGGTCTGTACTCTTCCCCAGTCTCCTCTTCCTGAGCTGGGTTGCTCCCTTTTTAAGCTCTGTCTCCAGCTGGAGCACGCTTGGCAGGAGGGCAGTCCTTTAACCCCTTCCAGCCCACTGTTGGGTTTGTATGCCCCATCATATGGCAAAAACCTGGAAGTAAAGCAGTAGCCATAAAATGAATAAATAATGGGTGGAGAAAGTTAATAATAGGTATCCCTGAAGTTATCTGTGCATTGATTTTCTGATATGAGACCAGAAATCTATTGATTATTATACGTCATTTCTAGTTCATAAACTACATGGAATTTTACCAATGTAAGTGAGATGCAATCCCTGCCTGAAAGTTTACAACCTAACTAGAACAAAACAACCCACTAACCACAGGATATGTGTTTAGAAGAAGGTAATGGGATTGCTAATGATGATAAAAAAGGAACTGCTCATATAAGTGTATACTAAAGATGACTTAAAGGACAGAGAGGGTTCTTAGGGAACAAGGACAAGGAGTCTGTTCAATGGGTTGGGCCAGGAAGAGACTAAGCACAAAACTGAGAACGGAAGTTGGCAAAGAAGAGAGTAAGGCAGGCAAGAGGTGATGGAAAAGTGGTGGGAGGGGAGACACAGAAAGGGCCAGTGAGAGAAGAGGAGGGAGATGAGACATTCACAGAAGCAATGAACATGGTTCATTATATTTTCTCTTACCAATTTTATGAAAGTTTTGTTTTGTAAAACTGGTGTGTAAAATATCTTTTGTCCACTGGGATTTGATGAGGTGGGATTTACGTTTTCCAGGACATTTGGCACTATAACCTTTCCACTCTTTCTGGAACAGTTTGTAATTCATTTCTCTTTCCCCATTTAGATTGCAATTCTGAGTCAAAATGTTTCTCCCTTGCTCCACTAGGGAAAACATTCTTCATTAGCCCTTTTGTGGCACAGCTTATTTTCCCTTCTGCACTGGCTCAGCTGTGCTAGTACATTGAGAAGATGGAGACAAAGCTCCACCCGTTCTCCTCCTCTACCCTCCTACCCCCCATCCATGTTTGTGAGAAGAGTAACAGTACTTGGCTATGCAAGTAGATATTAAAGGACTTGGGCAGAAGCCCTCCTTTCCCCTGCCCTCCCACCAACACAGCAGGAGGAATGCCACATTACCGGCAGCTGTTCTTCTTCTCCCCCACTTCACCCCCTTCTGAATGCAGGCTCTGGAGACAGAGGTAGCCCCACGGAGGAATCCTTACAGCTAATTAATCCCAAACATACAGTGACTGAGCCTTGAGTGTGAAAATACAGAACAACTTTCTAAAATAAATAGCTAGGGCCATGCACCCAGTCTTGTGAATCATTTTTGATTCTGCTGACTATTTTAGCTAAGTTAATTATATATCATTTTCAATTGTTTAAATCACTCTGAAGGCTTGCTTCAACACAGATACAAGTGTGTCCTGAATTATTAATGGTTTGGTCTTTTTCATGTAGATTAGAAGAAATACAATGAATAGCTAGCAGTACTTGAGAATTGCACTTATGTGCTCTGCCCTATACTGTAGAAAGAATAACCTAGGTGAAAAGAGGGAGAAAAAAGGAAATGAAAAAACCCCAATGGAAATAGTTCATTTGATTTGGTTTTTAAGGGTTAATTAAAATAAATTCCACCTAGTTCTTGTCCCAAATAATGATGGATATCCATGACGCAAAGTTATTGGGCCCAGTGCAGGGATTACCAGGTGAAATAGTATGGCCTGTGTTATGTAGGTCTCAGATGATGATGAAAGGGTCCTTTGGGCCTTCATATCTATGAATCTATTAAAAGACCATGGATAATTTTTACTGAGTTTTGCCATAAAGGGTTGTCAGCAATGGGCCCTTCTGCAGCTCAGATTCCTGGTTGACGTTTCAAAGCCACGTACTTAGGGTAGTGTCTTCTCAAGGGGGGGGAAAAAAAAGGTGTTTTCCTAATTTGTGTTAAAATGTAGTAACTAACAGGAGGTAAAATCCTCGAAGACAAGTTAAGTTTGTAGTTTAGACATGTGTTAGCAGATAAAGACTTATAGGAGCTGAGAGTTTATTTAGTCTAGCATATTTTATATTATGTTTTGATGTTATTGAAACAAAACATTTAGATGTTTCCAAATCAAGAAGTTCTGGGAGTTTCCATTCTGTTAAAAATCTGGTAGTCAATGTTAGCAGAATCAAACAGAGTTCACACTCTTTGTGGATTTTTGGGTCTCTGGGTCCAAGCCACCTCTCTCTCTATTAAACTAGCTTCCAACTCTGTAAGGGAGCTCAGTAAGCCTCCTTTGGGAAGGTTCTGGTCAAGATTCAGATCTCAAATTTGTGGGTCATTTCCATTCCTACTTAAACTTTTTATTTAGAGCGGAACTTATTTAGAGCTTTAATAGTGCCTTCCTTCCATGAGTAATTCCATTGACTTCATTGGGACTATTCCTGGTGTTAAGCCTAGTGGTTCTCAACATTTCCAGACTACTGTACCCCTTTCAGGTGTCTGATTTGTCTTGTGTATGCCAAGTCTCATTAAGGAACTACTTGCTTACACAATCAGACATAAAATTACAGCACAGCACACTATTTCTGAAAAAAACTGCTTATTTTCTCATTTTTACCATATAATTATAAAATTGATTGGAATATAAACATTGTAGTTACATTTCAGAATATAGTATATAGAGAAGTATAAAACAAGTCATTGCCTGTATGAAATTTTAGCTTGTACTGACTTTGCTAGTGCTTTTTATGTAGCATGTTGTAAAACTTGGCAAATATCTAGATGAGTTGATATACACCCTGGAAGACCTCTGCGTACCACCAGGTATATATGTACCAATGGCTGAGAACCACTGTACTATTCAAAGACAGTGATGGCATCCATCATAAACTGCCCTTCAGTTGAGGTACAAAATGCTCAGAAAGGACTAAAGGTCAGAAGATAGAGATTTGGACATTACTATCTCTGTAAGAGGTACTGTAAAATCTTACTTTTGAAGCAATAAGTTACATAGATTATTTCATTTTTGCATGACATTAAAATTGCATACTAGTGTTGTTCAGTAAGTATTCTAGAACCTAAATCCTTGCCTGTTATTTTTCCTCTATCATGCTACAAGTTTTCATTATTATAGTATAGCAATATATTTGCATACATGTTCCTTCCATTTTCTCATATCATCAGTGTTGTGTCAATGTTTGTGTGTGTGCCTGTCTTTGCCTTAGGTATACATATGAAAATTAAAATGTATAAGTGACAGCAGCTTCCCAAGCTACCCAACATGAATAGATTAATTGCTTGTGACTGATGAATAGCCTACACATAAATGTGTTGTAGAACCACCCAGAAGCCTCTAGTGGTAATAGACTGTGAATCAGGAGACCTGGGTTCTATTCCTGGCTCTAACAGGGGCCTAATTTGTGAACTGAAGCAAGTCACTTCAAATTCTCTGGGCCTCAGTATCTCCATTTGCGATCTACCACTGAAAAGAGCTCAGTATTATTATTGCTCTTCATCTAAACCACGGAAGAAAAAGCCCATGAAAACAGATGTGCCCTCCAGAATTGCCTGAGCTCCACTGAACCAAGCAATGAGTTGACCTCCATAGTCAGACCCCTCACTGAGTATAACCTGCTCGTTCCAACTTCCACACAGATTCCTTGACTCCTATACGTACAATGGCTGAAGCAGAGGACTTCCTTCCAAAACTAAGGTTAACCGAGAGGTCCTATAGACTATACACACTTCCTGAATGAAGGATATCAGTCTATCTGCAAGCGTAACTAGAATACTACATTGGCTGTGAACATGTAGATGGGTCAACAAGATAGATTCTTAGTATTGAGGGAAAAATTCTTCCCAGAGATCTGCACGTTCAATCTCATCTTTGATATCCTGTTTCCATAGAGAACTCAGATTTGGCATGTGCAGGTGAGCAGACTTTTAGACATGTGATCCATCACCAGTTGTCTTTAACCATTTGTGGGCTGGCTAGTGCATCCAGCCTCCTTCCATGGCACCGTAGAGGAATGGGCAGTAGTGGACATTGCACATGGAGGCATAGGAGGCATGTCACTCACTTCTGAAACCACCCTACGTTTGACTGCTGAGTGGGCTCCCTAAGCCATTCTGCATCACCATTTTGGCAATTCCCATTGAGTTGCTACTCCCTCATCCAGTGCTGTTCCCAGGTGAAGCATATGATTTTGCCCCTGAAATTTTTCTGTATTTGTGGAAAGGGCATGATCCCAATTGCATTACTCCACTGAAATCAGTGCAGTTATAACAGCATATAACCAGAGTGATTCAGGCCCATAAGTCCAATTATATCTGCATGCAAATAATTATTGTGAGTGGTGCACAAGTTACAGTCCCCAAGACTGCTTTCAACTCTACTTCCTCTCTAGGCTCTTTTTTATTACACAGCTCTCACTTCGGCCGTATGTAATATTTCAAAATTACTCATGGTATTACAATTGCAAGTTAATTTTTGCTATAATTATGCTAATTTTCATTTCACTGTACTTTACTAGGCTGAAAGAGGGAAGGAGAATAAGGCTTTTTAAATTTAATCAACAAAAGCAATAGCAATGGATGTCATATAGAGTGCTCCCTTCTATTGTAACTCCATTTGAAATATTGACGTTGTAGTAGTTTATGTTTTTCCCTGCTTTCTGAAAATATAGATAATATAAATGTTCCCATTAGTAAGAAATATGTCACATCAAAATTAATGATATTCAACAAATAACAATGCGACTCTCTTGCTGTCACATTAACTCAATTTCAATTTAGCAAGGCCACTCTGTCATACAAATCATAGCTACAAACAAATGAATTAAGGAGATTCTCATAGGCTGAATACACAAGGAAAATGTGTCCTGGATTTGAATTACAACTTGTTAGTGTTTGCATCCTGCAATACTGCTTCTTTCACAATAGAAGGCTGAATTCTGAACTCAGCTACAGCACTGAAAATGTGCAATAACTCTCTGACCACAGTACAAACTGGAGTAACTGGAATGGAGTTACTCCAGATTTGCATTTGTGTAATAGAGATCAAAATCTGGCTCACAGATTGCAGGGTCATGAAATCTTGTTGTTAAACTCTGCTTGTAATACCAATGGCATCTTCAAAATTGTGCCTGAAAAATACACCTCTTCATTGAAATATTCAACAGGAAAGCAAAACAGTTGTTGGACCAGCTCAGATCAAGGCTTTTTATTTGGATGTTTTAAAAGTGTTCCTGGCAAAGAGTAAAAATATTTTGCAGTTTTACCACGCACAAGCAAAAATGCTGATATCTGTATCAGCTTGTTAGAATAATTGTATTTATATATGTAAGCCTTTATGACAAAGGAAAAAAACAATAGAGCCCTATTTTCAAAAACATTTACATTATTAAGGGGCATGAGTCCCACTGACCAGATTTGTAAAGCGATTTAAGTGCCTAAAGATGTACATAGATACCTTGTGGAATTTTTCAAGAGTGCTTAGGCATTCTACCCTCATTATTTTGAACTCCCATTGATCTACATATTTAATCACCTAAATACCTTTAAAAATCTGGCCCTTGCGTTTGCTCTACATAGGAAAGCTTTATCAGCTATATAAGTGTAGTCGCACAGGTGACCTAGGGTTCCCACCTATCTCCTTCCCCTGTCACTTGCTGGATCATCTTCCTCCCTCTCACCCCCAGCTGGCACAAAAAACTAGCACACCAGGCTGATCTTGAGCCTATAAAATGGGACAGCTGGCAATGTGTACTGAGAGCCCTTACAGATTTTTCTGGGTGGCTACCCTAATCCTGGGAAAACCAGACCAGGTGGCAACTCTACCTTTTCCTTCTCCTGAGTGCATGTAATGCAAAGCCCTCTTCAACAGAAAAAAGCTCCAGCTTTCAGAAGTTTCCTGGTGACCAAAATACTGTCTGCTTCTTCATTTAACCCCCCTCACCTCCCTTCAGTCACACTCTCCCCTGTACCCCCCCAGGTAAAGGATCATTAGGTGCAACTGAGAGAGGAATTCCTTACCCCAAAGTTGCAGCAGCCCCGGTTACTCACCCAGGGTTGAAGAGCATAGTCCCCTTGAGGTAGGCGTAGTCCTTAGTGCTGATGTCCAGGTGCCAGCACTTGGCCAGGAACCCTTTGATGGCTTGGATCTCAACGGCTGAGGGCAACTGCAGGCTGCTGCTGCCCTGGCAGCTCCTGCCGCCTGTTGGTTAATATCCTCTGCAACATGCTGGGTTCTGCAGTCTTCACCACCTTGAAGTGCACCCACTGATGGGCCTCGGCCCCAGCACCAGCAAGGGAGCCCAGTAGCTATGCGCCAGCACCAGCTGCTCGGCCAGCGGCAGCTCCTGCAAGCAGGGCGGGCTGTTGACGAAAGCGCAGGGTCTTCACCAGGAGTGCCGAGGACGCCTTGCTCGCTACCTGGATGCGGCCCAGGGCCACAGGCTACCACAAGCCACATGAGCAGCCTGGCCCCGGATGCCGCAGCTGCTGCTGCCTCCTTCCTGCCACAAATTAAAAAAAAACCCAAAACCATAAATCAGGGTTTGTCAAATGGCACCTGGACACACAAGCCGAAAACCGGCCGGGTGGCAACCCTTCTCCTCACGTGAGCTCCTTTTTTTGGTATAAGAGTGGCTTTTCTTTGTGTAGTTTGAACCCCTTCCCAAGAGAATCAAAGTCACTCTTACAGCAGAATTAGAAATGTCCACAGGCAGCGTTATCCAGGAATAACTATACTGGTTTAAATTCACACCTCAGGTTATTGGGGTGTGTGTGAATCCAGTTCATACACGGCCTTAGTCCCTTTTGATCATCATTCCCTGTGAGGCAACCACTCACAGCTACTACCACCTAGCGGTTGGGCAGGGGTATGGCAGGTTGCCTTCCCGCGCCCCAGTACCCCCCTTTACTACTACTACTCCATCCTGCAGTGTTGCGTCCCCTCAATGACGTAATGGAGGTCTCATTTTGATACCTACACCAAAAGGGGTAGTCTTGAAATGTCCAAGTCCTCAGGATTAAACTAGGAATTCAGGGCATCCCCCTGGGGCTGAAGTCTAATGCTTCAGAGCCTTGTATCTTCAGGGTCTTCCCCAACTAGGTTCCTCACCGAGGGAGACTTTGATAGTTGTCCTTTTTAGAGGTTGGTAGGGGAACTCAGGCCCACCCTCTCCAACCGGTTGCAATCCATAGTCCAACAATAAGTAGCTGTTTTCTGCACCTTGGAGCAGCTGCCTCCTTCTCCCTCGATCACATCCTACCTCGTAAAGTAAAGAACTAGACACCAAGATAAAGTCTAGCCTTCAGAGAGGCACTGATCCCTTGGGTTGGCCTGATAAGGCCACTATCACCAGATCTCAGGCAGCAAGCACTCCTGCGGTGCCCCTTTCCAGGAGCTTGGAGTGTAGATCAGCTTCCCTCTTCTGCCTGCCAGCTATTGAGCTACACTACCCCCCCCTTTTTAACATCCTTCTCCAGCCTGTGCATGCTTTGCAGGTGTGATGGGGCAGGGCCACCTGGGCCCAGAATAGCTCTTTAACACTTTCCTTTCCAAGTGTGTGGTCTGTACACCCCATCACACTCTCTTCATCAAAGTTTATTTGCATATCCACTGTTCCTGGGAACTCCTGATGGCTCCATGGGGTGTTCATTTAGCACCTTCTTCAATGCTTCCCTGAGTCAACTTAAAAAGGTCAGTTGGAACAGAATGACTTTGATGAGTTAAGATACAATAAAATGCCACCTCTGATGCCCCCAAACAGCAGCTGGGTATATAGAGGCTGTAAAGGTGCAGGCAATCTCTGCACACCCCCTGGCAAGCCACTGAAGTGCCCCATCTTAATTTCCCCTAGTTGGGACAGCAATAGGTTCCTTTTACCAGCACTGCAGAAAGGAGGGGGAGGAGACGCCAGCACATACTAACAAAATAAGGCTCCAGAACAGGAAGAATTCGTATAAACCATGCATAAGATCCTAACCTCACAGCCCAGGTTCAGCCCCCAAATTTAGGGTCTACAAACAAAGCCTCCATTCAGGCTGGTTACTAGCACCTGAGCCCCACCAAACCTGCACAGCTTCTCCTTCCTATTGTCAATTAGCTTCTTCTTCCTGCTTATATAGCCTAGGGCAGGGCAAGGGTTCCTGGATTACAGCCTAAGTTATGCCAACTGTAGGATCCTTAAAGGGGAAGCATATTCCTTCACAGAGGACAAGGTTAAACAAATCTGTTCCTACTTCAGCACCATCTTACATGTGTATGAGAAATCTATATTGGATGACTAGGCATCATTTGTTTTTAATCAGTGTTTAAGAAATGTCAGTATAAAAAGTAACAAAACTAAATTTTTTTACCTTGAATAACTATTACATTTTGTATTCATTTTCGTGAAATAGTGACTATATTCCCTTCACTAGACATGGTTGTTGCTATTCTCTACATTGTAACTATGGGCCCAGTTCAGCGCTGTTATAGCAGTGTAAAGCTGGAGTGAATTCTCTGAAATCAGCAGAGTTACTCCAGATTTATACCAGGATAACTAAGAATAGCAGCCTCCAGTCTTATGTAATTAGCTTTTGGCTTTAACAAAACCTGGAAATGAAGTAGAGCTTTTTCCCCTTGGTAAAGTGTAAGTCTGGACTCTAAGAATTAGTGCCATTCAAACCTCTAAGGATGGGAGCTTTTCACAAGGAGAAGTTCACAAAGAAGAGAGCTGAGAAAGATAAATTTGAAACTAATTAATTAGAAAGTAATAGACAAAATGTATACTGCAGATAATATTTTATAGCCAGAGGAATATGCCTGAAAAGGGCACCATTTATTAATCATGATACCAAAAAGATTAATGGTAAAAAGAGCTATATTCAATCAATATTATACAGTTACAGTACAAAATTTACTTTCTTATCAATAAATACTGACAAAATGTCTAGCATAGAATCACAGAAGATTAGAGTTGGAAGGGACCTCAGGAGGTCATCTAGTCCAACCCCCTTCTCAAAACAGGACTAACCTCAGCTAAATCATCCCAGCCAGGGCTTTGTCAAACTGCAGCCCAAAAACCTCTAAAGATGGAGATCCCACCATCTCCCTAGGTATCCAGTTCCAGCGCTTCACCACCCTCCTAGTGAAAAACATTTTCTTAATATCCAACCTAGATCTCCCCCACTGCAACTTGAGACCATTGCTCCTTGTTCTGTCATCTACTACCATTGAGAACAGCCTAGCTCTATCCTCCCTTTCAAGTAGTTAAAAGCTATTAAATCCCCCCTCATTCTTCTCTTCTGCAGACTAAACAAGCCTAGTTCCCTCAGACTCTCCTCATAAGTCTTGTGCTCCAGACCCCTAATCATTTTTGTTGCCTTCCATTGGACTCGCTCCAACTTGTCCACATCTTTTTTGTAGTTTTTGTTCAGCCCTATGTTCATTAAATGGCTTACCTGGGGGGGCCATTAAACTGATAATATGCACATGTAACACCTGGTAATATTCATGAGAATTACATGCAGCTATTAATGGAATTGGGGTTATGAGATATTACTGTGGAATTTTCTTGTAACATTCAAAGGAAAGCTGCAAAATTCAATGCCATTGAGCAGCTTAGAACACTCCTGCTTCTCCATAGAAATACTCTCATTGGAGTCAGACTTACCCAGGTAAGTAAGAGAAGCAGGATTTGGCCTTTGGGAAAGAGAGTTAAAGTGCAATCAGAGACCTGAATTCAACAGAGCATTTATACACCTTCATAAGTGCCAGTGAAGTCAGTAAGACTTAAGCATGTGCTTAAATGCTTTTCTGCTTTGGGGCTAGAATGTATTTTTATTGTGAACATAAACTGTCATAATTTTGCATTCTTGTCGCTATATCTGTCTCATTTCACTAAGGAACACCAACTGCCTTTAACCCGGTTCCAAACGGGAAGAATGACAGGGGTGTCAGTTGGAAAGCACTCTAAAGGGTTGTGCTGTAACTGCTCCACGTAGCTACTGGCACACTGTAAAAGATGCCCAGGATACACTAATGTAGTCCACTTGAAACAGTGTTCTGTTCGTGCACATTAGGAACTTTTTAGAGTGCATCAGCAGGGCTACACAGAGCAGTGAGAGAGCAACACTTTAGACAGCACTTTCCATCCTTTTGGAATTAATTGCTGTGCCACATAGACAACCCCTTAGGTAAGCATAAAAGAGCTTCTAGACTATATAAATAAAGAGTTTCAACAGCTTTGCAATGAGTACTCAGCTTAAACTGCTTTCCACAATAAATAAAAGGAACAGATTCTCTCAAACAATAAGTTTGCCTTTGCTATGGCAGAGGCCTATGTGAGCTGAGAAAAATAGTCTTTGGGGCTTCTGCATCACAGAAGGTAATATCTATCTGTTATGGCAAAGTCCTTGTCCTATTTAAGTCCATGGCAAAACTCCAGCTAACTTCAATAGAATCCCGAATTTGACACATTTTAGGGTAGTCACAAGTTGTGAGTCAGTGAGACGATCAAGGCAGTTGTGCTGCCCAGCGAAGAAGTGAAGCAGCACGGAGCCTGCCCCCAACACACACACTCCAGGCCTCCACAGTTGGCTCCAGATCTTTAGGGTTTCTCTGCAGTTCTCAAGCCATCCACAAACTGTGAGGGCCAAACCTCCTGCTCTCTTCGCAGCAAAGGAAAACACACTGCTCATTCCCTCACACCTCACTGACACACAAAGAGAGCTGTATGAAACAGCATGAATTTGCAGGTACTCCTGCCCAACATGTGGGATTTCTCCATGGGTTGACCGTGTCAAGTGAAAAAGCATCTCTCTGCAGTGCAGTAGAGCTTATAGCATGAGGAATGTTCTTTGTTTCTCCAGCTGTTGGAACCATTTCAATAGTGAAGGCATTTTAAATTAGGAGTAGGCAGTAACATATAACCCTGTGCATAGTAGCTTAAAGCTTATATACCTTTAGTTCTGCTCCTCTTGCTATTGAATATTCCTATTGTGTTCAGTAGCAGCAGGATTGGGCTAAGGGCAGGAATGGGTTTAGTACTAGATTACCTCAAAGAGGTACTCTTGAGACACAATGCCTTCATTGGCTTACCAGTTATGCCTCTTGAGGGGACAACATACTCTTCAGTGTGTGGCCAGGCAGCTCTGCTGTCTGGCATGGGAGGTGCAGCTATGGTTCATGCTACTCCCCATCTACTCCCTGCCCGCCTCCCTACCCAGTTGCTCTTGCGTAGAAACCATCCTGGATGCAGCCCTGCATTCCCTTAAGTAATGAGAACTGTAATTTACCTAATGCAACTTGCAAAAAGTGTTGAGGATAGGAAAAAGGAACAGCAAGTTCTTCCTCTCTCCTATTCCCCTACTTGGCCACATAAGGTTAGGGCACAATCTAGTTATTAAAGACTGGAGGGTTAAGGGGTGATCTGTTTTGGGGATTAAAAACAAGTGCTGACCAAACTTGAACACATTGGGAGAAATATTGGGCCTACTGAAATCTATGGAAGTTTGCCATTGCCTTCAGTGGGGCCAGGATTTCATCCATTTTGAGGTTAATTATATTTCCTGATTTTTCAAGGCTCTGCACTTTCTGGTTCCAGCCAAGAATGGAACTACAAGCATACCATGAAAAATCCTGTTCTCGTGAGTTTCCAGGACAATTTAGACAACTCAAGAGGTTCAGAAATTGTCGCTAAGAATCCATCCAAGCCTCCAATACTAAGGTTCTTATTTGAACTCAACCTCCAGAACTTCTCCATCACCGCTAGTCATGGATCCCATTATTTTCCTATTTGTTGTGCAATCAACCCCCACTCTCACCCCCTGCACACCCTAGCTCTGCTGTTCATTACAGATTTGAATAAAATACATCAACAGTTGTCCACGTCGGAAGTTCATTGCATACTGCTAAAAATGTATGAGACCCTAGCAGCAAGAAATAATAAAAAGACTAGATTCTACTACCCTTGTTCACATTGGGTTGCATTTAACTCCATGTGCAATTCCACTGCAATCAACAGGGTGCTGCTGCTGCACAAATCTCACTGCTTTGGCTCATGTTTAATATTTTGTGGCACTCTCAAAAAGACACACAGGTGCACCCTCCCTGCTCCTTTTTACCTCCATTCCTCCTTTCATTTTTTCTAAAAAAAATGTATTGCTTATTTTAAAAGAAAATATATGTATTTTAGCTGCATTATTTCTCTTTGTGGTGAAATGCAGCAGAGCGATTGTGAAATCTGGACTCATGGTGGTGCGTACTTCCTGCACTAGTAGTCCAACTGGGCCAAATTTTGATCCTCTTGCTCATGCTCAGTGTCATGTACTTCTTGTACAAGGTGGCTGCTACAAGCAGGTCAGATTCTTGTACCAGATATGGACTGGCTACAGAGCTTCCGTTATATAGAGAGGTACTAGAGATGTGTTTAATGCACTACCAGGAATGGCTGTTGTGAACTTACGTGAGGTATGTCACATGTGGCATCACCTACTGGCTGAACCGTATAATGCAGTTTAGTATTCCTTTCCATTTTTCCCCTTGAAGGTCTCCATTCCTACCATTTACAAAATATTCACTATTACACTATCTTTAAAGTTCAGTACTGATCAGTCTTTCAAGTTTCTCTGAACTGTACTGATTTTCTAATGGCATGACCCAAATGCGTAACAGCTTGGTCATCTGACTATCCATTAGTTGAAATGACTGGCTGTGGTTGGCTTGAAATCTTTGAGTCTTCTTCTGCATCTTCTATCTGTAGAGTTTGATTTGTTGATTGTTTGAGGAACAAACTTGTAGATGTCAATAGTTTCTGTTGAACTCTCCACTATCAGTATTGGTCACATATAATCTGAGCAATGAATTATTTTTCTTTTTGACAGCTAGAGTTCTCCATCCAGATGGACATGAACATGGTCACTGGGTTCTAAGTTCTCTCGGTGACAGCTGTTACAAAACTGTTCATAAGTTTTTTGTCTTTTGGGCTGATTTGGCTGTTCTTTTCATGTCTGGCCACTTTGGAGATAAGTTCTTTTTCAGAGTTGGAACAATAGTTCTGAGTGTTTTTTTCATCAGGAGTAGTGCCGGACTATATCTAGTAGCTGCTACTGATTTTGATCTGTAACTCAGAAGAGCAAGGAGTCAATCTTTCTTTTGTAGGATTTTCTTGGCTGTCTGTATAGCTCACTCAGCCTCTCCATTCACTTGTGGGTAATGTGAGCTGCTGGTAACAGGAACAAAATCATATTTTGTTTTGAATTACTTAAATTCTGCTGCCTTGCACCTAAATCACTTGCTACTGAGCCTCCCCTTCCTCCTTTGTCCCAAAACAGACCAATTGTGATTCCTTGTACTGTCTCCATCATGTTCATGGCCTTCCTTTATCCCTCTCTGGTATCGTCACCTAACCAATTGATTCTGGCCACATTCTCAGCATTTCCCAATGGCAAATTACACCATAGGATGCAGATCTGAGAGCAGCATCTTTGGTATTCTTTCCCCCACATTTCTCCTTGATGCTGTCCAACTCTACTGATCTTCAGAGAGCTGTCCAGCTACAAGACTCATGGGATACAATATGGACCAGATTCCGCTCTTTGTACATTGATGAAGCCAGCAGGTAACTCCACTGATGAAGCAACCTCTTGGTTACTCCAGTGTAACTGAGATCAGAACTAGCTGTATAACTTTCCTTTTCATACACACAACACAAGAAAATTCAACTGTTTTATTTAAGAAAAATATGGCCCCAGCAGGACATATGAATGAGAGTGAAAATACTGAAAAGAAATAAGCAATGAGCCACACTAGGGGGGAAAATAAACTAGATACAGGATATTATTGCAGTCTGCTTTTAAGTTTTTATTAGACAACTACCACTAGAGAATAATAATTTAAAACAATAGAAATACCAGAAACTCCAGGAGCACTAATTCCCTCTTGTTGAATATTTGCAAAAGGAAAAATACTTCTGATTATATAGCTCTGTAAGAATCCACATTCTTTTTTTATTTTTTCCCCTCCTTCTTTTCTCCTTTCTTTTCTGGTAATACAAATATACTGCACTCAAATAGTGACAAACCAATCATCCGTGGAACAGGTCTAAATAATAGCATGCATTGGTGAAATAACCTCAGATGCCAATAGACAACATGAGAGGGATAAATGTGTACCAAATACCTACCATCTCAACACCTGGGGTTCTATATATTGAAAGTCTAAGTGAAATTGAATTATAATTTCATTCAG
Source organism: Mesoclemmys tuberculata (assembly GCA_007922155.1). NCBI lineage: Eukaryota > Metazoa > Chordata > Testudines > Chelidae > Mesoclemmys > Mesoclemmys tuberculata. The sequence continues at coordinate 1,497,407 of ML677027.1, forward strand.
GTGGGGACACTGAACGACAACACTTTTTTTTTAAAATATAGAAGAGTACACAAAAATAATAAAAATCAGGTGAATATTGTGTTTTGTTAGTAATGGTCATGGAACAAGAAACAGTGAATGTACACTGCCCTTGGCTAAGCTTTTATGGTGCCATCTGAATTCTTTACTGAGTGCCCATAATTATTCCTAGACCACTCATTCAATATTGATGAATTACTTGGGTGCCTTGCCTCTACCTAATTTAAAGTCCAGGGGTAGTAAAGTCAATGGGACTACTCATGCATTTAAAGATAGGCATATGCTTAAATGTTTTGAAGGATCAGGGCCATTATACATATCTGGTGCACTTGACTATAGGACAGAAGAGTCCTTTATGACACATTTCCAAGCAAAAATCCACGAGAAAAGAGACAGACCCATTGAGTTTCATCCATTGAGATAGACACAAAAGTGGGATAATGTGGCCTGCATAATGCAAGAAACCAAACTAGATGACCACACTGGTTCCTTCTGGCCTTAATATCTCTTAATACATTTTAAAATGTGATACTTATGCAATAAAGTACTGACATTTCACAAAGTGCCACAATGTACATTTACTAAATGATTTTATTGTTGCCTATTTTTTAATATATGAAGCTCCAGCGTTCTTCAAACTCACATCCCATGAGTATCAAAAACCATAATCCATAGGAGCTATTCTAAATTTTAGATGTCAATTTTTTTACAAGCTTTTTCCCTCCGTGCCGTTTAAATAGCATATTAAAAGTATAGTCCTGTAAGGTGCTGAGCACTGTGTCCTGAGCGCTGAATATCCTCAACCCCCACTGGCATCAATGAGAACTGAAAACTTTCCACACCTGGCATGGCTGTTCCCTGCCATAATAAGGATGAAATACTGACACCACTGAAGTCAGTTATTAATTTTTGCCTTTGACTTAACAGGGCCAGGATTTCACACTAAGTATTTTTAACGCAAGCTCTCCTCTCTTGGCTGTTATATTAAAAGTTCTCTTTATGAGAATTTTCACAAACAAAAGGCACGCAATTTCCCTCAATTTTCTCATCCTTGGTAGCATTATGTATTACATTAATAAATTATTTTAGAATCTCTTCCATATTTCATGAAAGCCCTTTTTCATTTCATTCATTAAGACCTCAGTTATATACTCTTATGCACAACTAAAAAGAAATGTAAATTGTCATAACTAGTCAAAATCCTCATATGGTGGCCAATACAAAAATTATTCAGTGGTGCAAGGATATAAAGGAATAAAGGAAATTTCTGAGTGCCTAAGGCTAAAGTTACACTGGCATTCCAGTTTCCAGGCTAACCATTTTTTTTTATTTGCTCTTTGTATTCGTGGTTGGAATATTCACAAGCCCAGGATTAACTAGCTGACCACTCTTTTGCCCAAGAACCATGTGGTGCTGCGAATTCTGCATCATTTCAATGCAAACAGTCCCTGAAGGTCTACCTTCACTGGAAAGATACTTGAACTTTAGCAAGACCTTTTGATGAGTCTTGGTCTTTGTAGGTGAGTGGCAGCTGGCCTACGTTACTTTGTGTGTTTCAAATGGCTCCAGAATTCATCAGTTCCTCTTACGAAGTGTTGGCATGAATAATGATAACCTGGGCGTGCACAAAGGAGCAATCAGGGGCATTTTCTCCGCTCCCACCCCCGCTTCTGCCCCAATCCCCTACCCCAAGATTCCCTCCCCTGAATCCATCATCCCCCCCCTTTCTGCCCCAGTGGGAGTCAGGTTGAGCACGGCTGAACGGATGTGCCTGGGAAAGGCACTGTAGCTAGCACTTCCTCAGAACCCTACTTGATGGCGCCTGGAGCAGGGAAGCCAGATTGGCAGCACAGCTCTGCCAGAGGGGGCATGGTGAAGCCTGCTGAGTCCCGTCCTTTCCTCACCTGCAGTCTCCAGTAAGTGTTTGGAGCCTGCCTGGGGTGCACAGAAGGGAGCTTGGGACAATGGGAGTGGGGAAGGCAGCAGGGCCATGGATGCTGGGGGGATGGGTGGGGAGCCCAGTGAGGTCTTGGGTCACTGGGTGAGGGGCCAGTATTTAAAGTGCCCCTCCGAAAGTAGTTACATTAAAATCCCTGCGCATGCCCCTAATGATAACTCTCTTGAGTTTAACTCATTTTTCCCTTTAATTAAAACTTACAATTATCCTACAGCCATCGTTAACAGCTCAAAATCCTGCTTCTGTTTACAGTGGTTATGGAGTTTTAGGGTATAACTGGTGTAGGTTCTGCTCCCAACCAATGGAAGAAGGTGTGGGCCCAATATGCAACCTTATACTAACATTTGCTGTGACATCTTATTGCTATCATGTAATCTGGAGAAACTACAGTGATATGGGTTTCATATTGTCTTATCAGAAGCAGTGTCAATCAATCAAAAAGAGGATGAGCTTAGAAGTTTACCACAGACAAAGAATGGAATTATTTGATAATATTTTTTGCTCTATCTTCTACCCCCCCCCCTTTTTTTTTTTTTACTGTCAAAATGTCCTCTTCCCCTCCATCATTATCTCAGACATAATTGCAATGTTGCAGACCAGATTAGAGCTACAGAAGCTATATAGTTTTTCATCTGCTTTTCTTGAGCATCAGGCAGAAACAGCCTTCTTTGGGTTTTACATATTCAAGATGAACCATTACACAACCACACAAATGTAGTTTTGCTTAACTGCCGCAGCATTTAGCATTTTACAATGAGAGAACCGTTTATCACACACTGCATTTTAAAGATGGATTTTTAAGCAATTTTGCAGACGCTGAGGAAATAATTGGAAACATTATCAGTTTCAAAGTAATATGGCTAAAGGAAAAGTAAATATGACTACGTTATCAGGTAAGAATGTTCTAATGCATGTTGCCACTACAGTTCTCTGTCATATTTGTTGTTTATTCTATCATCCTTAATTGAATGCCAACAGTGTACTGAAGCTTTATCAAACAGAAGACATGGCCCTTATGCAAGGAAATTACCCTCTTAAGAGTCCAAAAATTCCCAGAAGTCCTTTCAGTTATATTCCTTGGAGAAAGTGCATATTGTGAAGAGAACTTCCATGCTGAGTGTCATGGCCAGGATGTAGGCAGTCTGACCTACTGGTCAAAGCAGAAGTTAGGCTGGGTCTGGATACCAAGAGAGGGGAATGTAAGGGAGGCCGGGGGGAAGACCTAGAGTCAGACTTCAGGAAGTAGGCAGAAGCAGATTACCAGGAGCTCAGAGTCCGAAACAAGCCAGAAGGCAGACTGATAGCTGGGTGTTAGAAAGCAGGCTGGATCAGGACACCAGAAGGTCAGTCAGGCAACAGAAGCAGGTAGTACGGGTGAGGCAGTTCTACGCAGAGGAAAACCAGAAACAGGGAAGCCCTAGAGTTTCGCCACTCTGATTCAAGGACTATAGTCCTCTGCCAGAGTTGTTTTCATCTCTTCTTCAATGGTCTTGTAGACCAATCTAGTGTAATCATTTTAAAATAATTTATTTTCTGCAATTGCTGTCTTCCTGCATTATTCCGTTATCTAAACAGTAAGCCACATATTTCCTGATTCAGTCAGTACATACTTAGATTTTAATTTAGATCATTAAGTCTGTGTAGGGAGTTATAGGGCCAGATCTTCAGCTCTTCAGATCTTAACCATTGAGTTAACGGAGCTATGATGTTTTGTGGAGTTTTCTGAATGTATAGGAACTATGTTTTTTCCTAAACATGAGCATGGTCTTACACTGCTTTTATGCTTGTATAACTCCACTGCCTTCCACGGAGGCACCCTGATTTACACTGTTGTCACTGAAATTTTAATGCTCTGATTTCAGTGACAACAGGGCAAATCAGAGTATCTCCATGGAAGGCAGTGGAGTTATACAAGAATAAAATCTGCGTAAGATCAGAATCAGGCTCACAATTCTTAAATAGCTTCCCTGGAAATTATTTCAAATTTCAGTAACAGCAAGTTTGTCACTGTAGTGTGTGAAGCAGCCAAAGAGAAATTGATCAATCTAAGGGTTGATTGTTGTTCCAGTCTATTTGGCAATCTCATTATGAATGGTACTAGTATGAATCAAAACTAGTTACTTTTGCTCCTACTGAGAAATCCATGAAAGGATAAAAAGATTTTGGTTCCTTGCACTGTTTATCTTCTTTTCAGCTCATTCTAACGCAATATAAAAGGCAGGATCTAGGCAAGGAAGAGTTCTAGTGTTCCCATGCATTGCATCTCTCTTAACTTAACTGCATGTTCTTGCCCTCAGGGTATCCAGTATTCGGCATGAGAGCTTAAAGAAATAGAAAGAAGTCTAACAGTGATTTCATCCCTATCACGAAGTTTTCCTCTTTTAAGGAGAAGAAGCTTATGTTGACTTTTTCCTGTCAATCCTCTCAAATGCAGCTCTCCAAAGAGCATATTAAATCATGGTCTCTTCCATGGTATGTTTGGTTTTTTTGCTTTTACTTGGGCCACAACTTACTGTAAGCAGGTACAGATAATAAGCTTGGCCCTTAAACCTGGAACATTACTTCTCTCCAATCTATAAATATTTACTATGCCAAAACTGGACAAGTTAAAAATAACTTCACAAAGAGAATTGGAGTAAACTCGTTCTACTGATGTGCTATTTACATGCAATAATTTGAACCATTTCCTTCAAGATTTCTCTCTCTCCCTTTATTCTCCTTGTTTCTTTGTTGGATTTCAAGGTAGAAAAAGCATAAACTTATTCATAATTCAGAACTGCCGATAACATCCAGGGGCTGCAAAGGCTAGATAGATAAAAGTGTTTAGACTGAGCCTTCTGGGTTTCCTGTGGTTATGTTTAAGGATCCCCAAAAACCTGCAGATTCCTACTTTCCCATTCTTGCTAACTCCCTTTGTTCCAGGTTCTATGCATCTTTCACTTGAATTCTGGAACCTTTTCCGTAATGGTCCCTATATTAGGAATGAGGCAAATTTCAACATTACATGTGAGAGGGTGAGGAAAACACTGAGTGAGAGGGTGTTTCACAGTCTTGGGAGTAGAGAGGGGACCCAACTAGTAAGCGTGGAATCTGGTGTGAACTTTCCTAACAGTCTGGGGCATTTGAATTCCTGCTCCCACTACTAACCATGACCACCCACACCCCAGTCACTGATACTTACCCATCCTTTGTAAAGTGTTTTGATATTTACAGATGAATACCGGAATAAGAGTGTCTACACAAGGGGTTATACTGGTATATCTATCTCCATATAAATTCACATTTTCGGTTATACCAAAAAATATTTCCTGTATGGACAAAGCCTAAGTGAGGCCTATGAACTGCTGAAATACATAAGATATTACAGTAATGGGAGGAGGAATATAAATACCTACATAAATTCATAGATCCATCTCTATGAGAGATGGATGAACATGGTGAAATATATCACATATTACAGTAATTAAGGGTCATAGCAGCACCTAGATAGTGAGTGATTAGTCTCTACAGAAGAGATGTATGTAAACTTAATATCTCATTTCCCCATGTTAAAATAGTGACAATGATTTTCAAAAGAAGTAGCCTTATAAATGTGAACACTCAAGAAAAGCCCTGTTGCAAATTTATCATCGGCATTTGTATTTGTACTGCACAACAAGGTAATGCTTGAAAGAGTTCAACCACTCCTTCCAAATTACAAAGCTTTACCGTATTCACAAAAAACATTCCTGGGGTAAAGGAACACATTGCATTTGATTCCTTCAATTGGTATAATCATTATTCTGATCAGAGCTGAATATTCTTATTTTTCAGATGTGCTGTAGTCTATATAACAATTCGCCAGCAGTGGCATTGTTCCACAGGTATTTTTTTTCCAAGTGATTTGATTTTTTAAATGACATTAACTATAAAGAGATATAAAAAGCTGTAATTAGAGTTTAGACTTTCTTTAGTGACATTAAAATATGACAGCAATAAGTGTGAAAAAAATAAGTATCTTGAAATGTACCAATCAATATAGGATTCATGGAACTAAATCTATTTTATCCCTTCTGAATTCGCTCCCTTTGCCATTTCAGGAGGACTGAAAAATATTATTGTTGCTGGCAATTATCTATATTTCTTCCTACATAACAAAAGAATGCTATTAAGGGTCAGACCAAGGGTCCTGTCTTCTGGCAGTGGCCAATGTCAGGTGCTTCAGAGGGAATGAACAGAACAGGGCAATTATCAAGTGAGCCATCCCCTGTTGTGCAGTCCCAGTTTCTGGCAATCAGAGGTATAGGGTTACCCAGAGCATGGGGTTGTGTCCCTGACCATCTTGTCTAATAGCTATTGACGACCTATCTTCTGTTGATTTTTATAAATAAAACTTTGCTGACCAGCAAGATTATATAGGCAGGGAAATATGTAACATCACATCATCACACTCAGTGCTTTAAAAACACAAGTGAGATCAGAGCCCATGTGATGGATTGCTCTACTCACCGCTGGACAGCGCGGCCTCCTGATGGTTCTGGGTGTAGCTTGGTCAGACCAATGCTGCTTCCAACCGTTACACCCTGTCATTTCCTTCACTGCAGCCCCTCTCTCGCTCCAGGAATCTCAGAGTCCTCTTCATGGCTCAGCCCTCCAGCCAGGTCACTTAGCATTTCTCTGTTCTGAATAGAGTCCTTTAAAATCTCTGTCAATCCCACAGTGACCCAGGCAGTCTTCTAGTTCACTTTCCCACAAGTGTGACTTCCCCAGGGGTGGGCTAGGGAACCCAGGCCCACCCTCTACTCTGGGTTCCAGACCAGGGACCCTACCACACTCAGCCAAGGTCTGTTCAGTCCCCAACCTTGCTGCTTCCTACCCTGCATCCCTCACGCCTTTCTCCACCTCTCTCTCTTCAAGGTATGCCTCCCACTGAGCCAGGCCCCCAGGTCCTACTCTTCCCTGGGTTCCCTCTTTCCCTCTCTATCAAACAGAGGTTGCCAACTTCCTCCCAGTAGCCTAATTAGCTGGTTTGCCCATCTTACCCAGTTCAACTCTTGCAGGGCCAGAGTGGGGAATGTCCCATCCAAGGCCCCATTATGCTCGTCTTCAAATCAAGACCAGAAGCCTTTTGGGAAGATGAGCTCAATAACTTATATTTGACTAAAGCCTAATACAGGAGTAACTGGATGAAATTCTATGGCCTGAGATATAAAGAAGGTCTGACTAGATGATCTAATTTTTCCCTTTCGCCTTAAAATCCATGTACTAGACACTCCACAAATGCGTAGAGACAATCCTTGCCCCAAAGGATTTCTCTGTTCTCTTTTCATCACCTTCATAATCTATATTTACTACTCTGAGTAGGATATTTTGGCATAATTTCCTGATTTTTTTGTGTCATTCCCCTGACACCAGAATAAGCTACCCTCTCATGCTAGTTTGTGTCACAATTGGACTGGCTTATGTGTAAAGCATGTCAAATAATATTCTTGAATAATTTATTATATATATTCTCCCATCAACTCATGAATTTTTTATCAGTGAAATTTTTCATTAATCAAGCAGCTCTGTCGACCTGTGAATAATAGTCAAACAAAGTAAGAAATATCTTCTTCCAGTCAAAATGTGTAAATTTCTTTTTTCCATTATCTCACTGGCTCCAGTTATGGACCACATTCTGCCAGATTTATTCATGTTGAGACGGAGATCAGTAGGACTACATGTGAAGTAAAAGTATCGCTCAGTGTGAGTAAATGTGGCCAGAATCTGGTCATCATGGGATTATTAACAGGTGTTTCTGGGGTACATAGCCTCCTTAGCTATTTCAGTCCTGACTCACCTTAAGCTGGGTCAGTACTCGATTAAAGTTCTCTGTCATATTCCAACCTTCCTGAGAAATGTGAAAGTTTTTGTAGCACAACCAGAGCAGCCTCCAATGAGGAGAGGGGAGGTTAAAAACATTCCACTGTTGATTGAGTTTTGCCATATCTACTGTTTGGGCTATATTGGATATTTGTTTGCTGTTTAGTAGTCTGTTTACCAGTAGCAAGTTTGAGTAATGAATGAGATGTTACCCACAAAAATCTAAGGCACCCCACCTATACCTTACCCAGGGCTCAAGGTGTGACCTCGTTAATTTAGGTACCCCCACCCTTTCCTTTACTGAAGGCTCGGGGTGTAAGACACCTTCACTTACCCATGGGGCTCAGGGAAAAACCTGGTCAATTTAAGTACTTGTCCATAGTCACGAGACATGGGCTATATGGATCTGTAGGATCTTTTCCCAGTGAAAGAGCCTTATACAACTGTGCTCTAAATATCTATTCATTAGCAGTACACTCAGAACATTTATGCCAAGCAAATCTGTGACGCTCACCACTCCCAATACACACACAAACTTCACCCGATGGCCAATCAGGATCCACTCATCTGGGGTTGCCAGTGATGCCTTTGCATTTCACAGTCATGTAAAAGGGTAAGAGTTCTAGCAGCTTTATGTTAAACTGCAGTCCAGCAAAGGTTCCCCCTAAACCATTGTTTTCCATTTGCAATATATAAGTAAAACTACCTACCTCCTTTCTAAACCTATCACATTATTCAATACCCCTAGGTACATGTACTGGCACCTATGTATTTCTCCTTCCTGCTCAAGTCTTTTTCCCATTTAATTTCTTATGCCCAAAATTGCAATTTATTTATGATCTTCTTTGTTTGTGCAGATGGTCATAATTCACTCTTCAGAGCTTATCTTATCTATTTTACCATTTCTGGGTTTTTCTGTATCCTCCATAAACTTTCCAGCACCTGGTTTTCTACTTTACAACCCCTCATGTTATAACCCTTGTTAGGGATATTACTCCAGCAGTGAGGCATTTTTTCTTAATTTTAGTGATGAAATCCCTGAGTTTCATCCAAAGGTGGTTTAATATGGGGGTGAGTTAAGTCCCAGGTCTACACGTTATGGGGTGAGTTAAGTCCCAGGCCTACAAAGAAGCTGTAGGGATATAGTATGGACAAAGCCCTAAAAATGGCCTTGTTGAAGTTGGTTGTAGTCCATGAACAAAGTGCATGTGCACAGGGTTTTTTGCATGACTACCCATGAATGCTATTAGAGAGAACGTCCCTAATTCTGTGAAGATTAATTGGGTATTTTTTTAAGGTCTTGAATGCTTGATTGAATGCTCTTTCAAGTAATAGAAAAGATTTCCATTGACTTCACTGTCTAAATTGGTTGATAGCCAATTGAACGCTTTCAAGAAAAAGGAGGGAGGAAAAGGAGGACAAGCTAAAGGAAAAAGGGATTTGGTAGGGCAGGAGTCTCTCTCATGCTCTGCAAAACCTTTGACTTCCCTTGGTTTGAAGAAGAGCAAAATTTGTGCATGCCCCATTCTTGCATAAGATGTGTCCTGTGATCTGAAATCAGCAGGTAGCATAAACCACGACCACAACCTGCAATACACAATATGCCTCCTTCATTCACTGGGATGGACTCATTGGTGAACACAATTAATATATTATATTAGCAGTTCTGTAAATGGTGGCTAATAGATCTGCGAGAACCAGTTAAATCCACTTTACCACTCCCCTTCTGCTAAAAATACATCTGTGCCTCATTGCTAATAAATTGCTATGCACACAAGTAATTTTCAGATAAATGGTATTTAGACATAACATCCTGTAGGTAGAATGATTTAGGGGTTTTGAAATAAGAGAGTGAAATAAATTAATCACATTCAAGCAGAACAGTTTATAGTTTTCATGTTATCGCTTATTAGGCAAATAAGCAAAAGAGCATTCACATTCTAAATCATTCAGCACATTGAAATTCCTTGCGCTTTAGTTTATTCATAGTACCTTGTTTTTAAATTGGGGTGGATGAGTCAACTTGGTTGAAATAAGAGTTAGCAGCACCACTACCAAGACTCAAAGGGACCCAAAATGAGTCAAAGGAATCAAGGTACTGCAACATATATTCTTGCTCTTCCTGGTATGATGTCCCACCCCTTTAAATGTTTGGGCAGTCTGTACTCCACCCATCCCCAGTGAAAAGCCTCACTTTGATTTTGGTTTCTGTTTTGCTGCCAGAACAATAAAACCACTACCACAGCATACAGTTGTGTTTCATTCAGCTCCCTCTGGGTTGGTCTCTCATTCTCTGCTGGGTCCAAATATAATATATTGGCAATGCAGATATTCTATTCCACAAGTGTCCAGTGCTCCCACTGCCTGAACAAGGAGAAGAAACAGTAAGCAAATAATATTTTTTAAAAGGGGAAAATAGTTCACCTAGAAACAAAAGGTGGCAGACTGATGCATTGTGCTTCAGGTCCAACTGGAACCAGCCAGCTGTAGATGAAGAAGTAGATAATTAAGAACAGAACAAAGGAAGAGGCTGCTGCCCAGAGCTTCTGCAAACAGAATAGTAAAGGGGAAGCAAGCAGCCATCTTGTCTTACTACATGCAAGCTGGCAAATAGAAAAACACTGTCAGTCTGTACCGAGGGCCTAAAGCCAGCAGAGGAAGCCCATGTGCAGCCAAAGAAATGATTCTACAGTAGAAGCACACAGCCAGCAGGGAAGATTAAGGGCAGATAGTGCATAGTTAAAAAAATTTTAAAAGAAGAAACGAGTTTCCCTGTGGACATGAAGATACCTGGAACAGCATAAAGTACAACAGGAGAGCAGAGAAATCGCAATTTTTGTAGGCAATGTTGGTGAACTTGACAAAAATTTTGAATCATGTGAGGAGAACCTTGACTGTTTTAAGCAATTTGTAGCTTGCAGCTCCATTCCAGATGGACAGAGTTTCAACCTGGCTGATAGTGATGAATCTGAAGCCATATGGACTGCTGCATGATTACAGCCTCCAACTGTCCCCAGCACTGCCACATACACTGCAATGGCTGAAGCAATGCAAGGCATTTTTCTCCTACGCCATCAGTGGTAACAGGATGATATCAGTTCCGTCAGCAACATCAGGAAAGTAGAGTCGGTAGCATAGTTCATCGCTGGTCTAAGGAAGTTGTCAGAGCATTGTCAGTTCAGAAAAACATTAAGTGATGCCCTGGATGACCCAGTTCCAGAAGAATATGCAATGACCACTTCTGGAAGAAATTACTGAATGTATCAATACTTACCAAGATGTTCATTTCCTGAATCAGTGGGACAGAGGAGCATGGGAAGGTATGGAATTTCCGTGTGGCCATTGTGCACAAACTTCACATCCCAAGGATTGCTGGGCATGCCAGGTCATTTGCAGAAAGTACAAGAAGAAAGGACACATCACTGTGACCTATCACACAGGTCAATGACCAGCACCAAAGAGTAACCCTCCACCAAGAGGATACCTGTGAAGACTGAACCTAAGAAAGGATGGTACTCAGGAATTCATCATGTGAAAAAAAGACAACAGTTCTCGTGACTCTGATCAAGATGTAGCACGGCACATGTTGGGTCTGGGTCACACCCGTCATCGAGGGAATTCCTACAAAAATGGAGTTTGATACTGAACCTGCAGTTTCATTGATTTCTGCATCTACCTAACACCAAATGTTGTCATAAGCTCCTCTGGAAGAACCTCCATGGTTTTGAAGATTTATGCTTGGAGAAAAGTTAATCCCAAAAGGGATAGGTACTCTAAATTAAACTTTACCTAGATTAACAATCAGTCATTTTACCCTTATATGTGATTGAAGGAAAGTATTTACCTTTACTTGGCAAAACTTGGCTTGTAAAGGAATTCAGTACAGCAGTGCTGGTGGGCTGTCACTCCTGCCATACCTGAGCTCCTGTCAACCCAAAGAAACTTTGGGCAAACATTTTATCTCAGTTTGATGGAGATGTTACCCATCACTAGCACAGACCTCAAAAAACCATTAAGGACCATGTGCTTTCTCTTGTGAAGGGAATGGTATTACAAGGTACAGTGTTCAGTCATAAGAATCTCCAGGTTACATAATTCATGCCACTTCAATGTGAATTATCTGTTACTCAGGGTTGCATCTTATGGGGAATACAACTGATCATTTCAAAGTAACTTCAATCTCAGGTTTTAGCAGCTCTTCACAAACGTCATTTTGCCATTGTACGAAGATCAGAGTCATGTCTGGTGGCTGTGGTTTGACAAACACTGAGAGAAAGGCAAATTACTATATTACATGTCAGGAAACTCAGCATGATCCTGGCCCCACTTGTCTATACCATTGCTGTGGTCTCCGACTCCTTGGACACATTCACGGTGAATTTGCCAGAGATTTACCAGGTTATATGCTTTTGGTTGTAGTCGACATGCATTTGAAAAGGCTAGAAGTTTTCAGAATAACTTCTACTGCAGCTATATCTTCATACCTTGTTTAGCCAATTTGGTCTACCATTACAGTTGGTGAGTGACAATGGACCTTAATTCCGTTCCGAAGAATTTCAGAGGTTCTTAGTTTCTAATGGCATTCAGCCCATGCATTCTGCTCCATACCATCCTGCTACAAAAAGTGAAACTCTTTGTACAGATACTTAAACAAGCATTAAGAGCTAACAAGCCTAATTTGAGTAATCAGCAGAAGTTAGGCAATTTCTTGCTTGTCTGTAGTTACACACCACATGCTACTACCCATGAGGGACACGCTACATCCTAATGGTGCCTCATGTGTAGCCAAATCCCAAATTATGCAAATTGATTGATGACATGAGACTGATCATAGTTCTTTTCAAGTAGGAGACTTAGTGTGGACTCGTATCTACAGTTGTGGAATGAAATAGGTACCTGTTTTGTTTGTGGTGAAACTCTATCTGATGGTATCTATTGGAAATGATAAATGGATCTGTTGCAGCCTCAACAAATACCAGGGTCCAAGTATGTTCTAGTAGGACTTTGTTCCTCTGATCAAACCTCCTTTCATTATAACTCCTAATTTCGACAACTTGTTGGGAGAAACTTTGTTACCAGACCCACTTGATTCTGTACCAGATTTGTTGATTCCTTACCATGGACTGTTCCTGTTGATCAGCACAATGCTGCAACACCATCACAACAATATCCCAAGAGACTGCGAAAATCCACCCAACTTCACACATGGTTTAGCTAGTGAGTTTGCTATTCCAGGACAGAATAATCCATTGCAATTTGTGGATTGCAATAATCCACTTGCAACTTTTAGTTAGGTTATATAGCATTTTTCATTAGCCACATAAATTATATATATTTGGAAAGTTTTTTAAAGTAGGGTGGAGGAATGTGACTATCCAACCCCAAGGTTGTCATCCAAACTCAGGGCCTGATTCTGAAAGGCAATCAGCTCCTTCTGAAAGTTTAGCCTCTCTCATATGGATTGATAGCATTAATCATCTCTGAGGATCAGGCCCTTTACTTCCAAGCCTCTTGAAATTTACCTATAACTATTTTAAAACCGTTAAGAAAAAGCCAGAGAGATAATCCATCATGCATACCCATTTTATTAATAAATGATAAATTATTGTTCTAGTGACCTCCATCCAGCTTGCAATTCAAGCAGCATAGCCAATATGATACAGTTCTTTTACTTAAAAGAGGTGAAAGAAAGGTTGAGAAAGATTAATAGTACCGAGAATGCAGAAGTAGCCAGAATGTTTTATTGTTCTTGGTATTACAGAAGCACCCACAGCTCCCAGCTGAAAATCAGAAGCACATTCTATTAGGCCCTCTCTAGTGTACAAATACAAATTAAAAGGAAGTCTCTGGTGTGAATAGTTTACAAATCAAACAAAAAACATGAAGGGTGGCTGTGGGAAACACAAACACAGAGAGTATGTCTACTTTCAGTACTTGACTCCTAAAAAAGAGAAGTGCTGGAACTCCCCAGAGCCAGTTTCCAGAAGGAAAGATGGCAGGTTGGGAACAAGAGAGGACCACAAGGGAACCTCCAAGACCTAGCTCTCTGCTCCAGAGGCTCTTCTTCCAGACTAGGCCTGGAAGAGGTGGAGGAAGAAGCATGCGGAGATGGTGTTTTGTTTCCTCCTCCTCTTCCACTTCTGGGCTTATTCTGGAAGAAGAGAGGGCAGCTTCTAGAGCCAGAAGCCATGTCAGAAGTATTGATATGTGGCCCACCCAAAAAAGTGCCAGAAGGCCATTCTAGAGCATTCTAGCATGACTCAAGCAGCAGGGAGGTGTGATTCCTAGCTGGAGTATATAGACTCACTCTAACTCAGTTTGGGATAGTTCACTAAAAATAGAAGAGGGAATTTTGTGGCAGCTCAGGCTAGGTGCCCAAACTCACTGCTGGGGGGCAGGACAGGCTTAGCCCCAGACAGCTGCTGGAACTGCTGCCACTTCCACACTGCTATTCAAACCGAGCTGGCATGAGTCTGTCTACCCACTTTGGGTAACATACCTCCCAGCTGCAGTATAGATGTACCCAAGAGAGGTGAAAGGAATTTCTCAAGGTCATATAGCATGACAATGGTAGAGACAGGATTAGAACCCAGGGCTCCTAACTCCTAGTCTAGTGCCCTACCCACTAGATCAGACTGCCACTCTAAAGGCTTAAAAATCTCCTGGGAGAGGCAGAACATGATACATGCACACTGAAACATGGGAACTAAGGGAGCACAGCACCTCTCAGCCTCATTGTCCAATTGGAATAGTTCTGCATGGGACACTCAAGTCTTTTTGTTTCTGAGTCGGTCTGAGCGCATACTAGATATCACATGGCACTGACTCCCACGCACAAAGTCAGTCTGAAATGCTATTAAGGAAATAGAGGAGCTCTATTCCAGTTAGAAAAGACACAAAGAATTCCAGCACTGAAATCCATGCAGCAATGCAGAGGGGAGCCTCTTGCCTCACTGGGCTATTCCCTCACAACTACCGCCTCGTATTCAGGCAACTTGCAATCCCTTACAACAAGCTCCCTTTTACACTATTCTGTTGATTCCCCTAGTGCCTCATTCCACAAAGGGCAGAATGAGAAGACTAATGCTCATCAAGTACTGGCCTTGGCAGATACAGAAATACCAATCATCCTCTAGACACTTGCTCCCCTTGCCTGCCTGCCCGTCCCTCTCCAAAAAATTAGCTAGCAGCTTCTTCTTTGCACCCAGCAGTTTCCAACTTCCAGTCGTGTCCAATTCATGGCTTAGTTTCATATTTTTCTGACGTGAGAAGTTTGTACCCTAGAGTAGTGCAAATGCCAGTTGTGGAGAGTTGCCTCAATTACTCACAGGCCAGCTTTGTTCTCAATTTCAATTGCTGACCTTTTGTTTTAAAAACTGTACCGAGTATTTCGGAAACCAGTTCACTGCTATTGACCTGTTCTATTTCCCAGGGTCTTAGATGGGGGAACCCTCAGATTTCACCTCTGCTGCTGGAAATATGTGCAAACTCTTGTACGCAAG